>JAWPHD010006152.1:0-149846 GCA_037043455.1 Cyrtodaria siliqua | reverse complement strand
ATTTCACATCAACATGAATTTTTGCTAGGATCAACTAGACTTTATGGGCAACATTTCTGTAAAGTTTCATGAATATCCATCCAGTAGTTTCAGCTGTGAAGTCGCTACAAATAAAAGTTTACGGACAGACGGACAGACAGACGGACGACGGACTCCGCACCACGGCATAAGCTCTGCTGATCTCTGATCAGTAGAGCTAAAAATACATAGAGGATCTTAAACGAGTTCCCATTTCATATAAGATTTACGAAACGAGTTATGAATTATTTTAATTTTAACGAGCCTTTTGGCGAGTTAAAAATAAAAATAATTCATAACGAGATTCATAACGAGATCCTTTTTATCACATAACATTGCAATCAAATTAGTAAAAATTAATTCAGATGGACATAGAACCGCCACGACGTCAGACAAACTTTAGCGCCAAAACGTCATAAAATATGTGACGTCGTAACGTCGCGTCTCACACATGACGTTGCGTATAAAAGAGTTTACGCCAACTTTTTAACAAACCAACAACAATGTTTTGTATAACGTGCATTATTTTTTATAAGCTGTCACAAATAGTAAGTTTATGACTCAGATCTGGGTGAATTTGTAATAAATAAAATAGTTTCAGTTAATAAACTTGCGTAGTGTTACAGGTTTAACTCAACCAATCAAAATCATTCCAGGTTGTATTACACATGTGTAATACAATAGAATATTAAATGGGTGTTCGACACTGCTAACAAGGGACATTATGTGATAAATAAATCTGTGTGATTAAGATTCTTCTTTTTACAAGAAATCTTAATCATTCTCCTACAGAAATGTCAGAAATGTTTTTTTACCAAACTAAAAACAACACAATGTGGTAAAAAACATTACTAACACCACCAATCATTCATTCAATATCAAAGAATCAGCTTATTTTCTCTGTTCCACTAAATTTCTTGAAAAATACTTTCAATTCACTTTGAAGAGGAAGAAACCGTTTTTATACCACACAGTGACAAATAGCATGCCAAGATACATCTGGAATCAGAATAAAAACATACAGAAGAAAAACCAGATCATTGAAACTGTAAAGAAAATAAACAGAGTTAGATAAGGGCAGACAACTACGTAAACAGTTGTTTGAGTGACCCGACCTGTGCCAAACACATCCAGTGTGAAATGAGATGGCACAGGCTGGTAGGCCAGACTGGGTTAAATGGCTGGGTGAAAGATCTCAGCCAGATGGATTGGCTGTGTATAAATAAAGACATGAGGAGTAATTATTTAGGTCAAGTTTGTGTAAAATATAGAATGATGTTGACTGATTAAACAAACAAGAACATGCCAAAACCACTTATAAAATGGACATTGTTTTCCTCAGTAATGATTATGCTGGCCTTTTATTTCACGTTTTTATGTTTTACGGTGGTGGAGTGCATACATATATTTATAATGACAAAGCTTAAAATCATGTTTGTTCTAATTGACAAAACTTTTCTGCCTTCATTATCTACCAAAAAAACACACAGCAAATAGTAGCAGATAAAATCAAAATGCTACAAAAAGAAACTTTTTTGCAAAAAATACGCTCATTCAAAATACATTAAAACTCATGATGCAAAGAAGTCGTTTCCTCCTAAATGCACCGAGTTTGCCTGAGCGTAGGATTTTTATGTAAATTCATTATAAGAATGCGCTTACCCGTGCTATGATAAATCAGAAATTCGTACATAAATATAGATGTAATGCTTCTTTACGCTTGACCCAGAAAATTTCTCAAACTTCTCGATGAATCAAAAATGAATTACGGAATATTTTAAACAACATTAAAAGCTGCATTAAGACCTTTGGTAAATATATCAGCCTCAGCAATTGAAACCTCGCGTTTTTAACATGGCTCACCAAGCTCGCTGACATGACAATTAGTTTTTTAAAGGCCCTGAACAGTGAGTGGCAAATAAGTTTTATTTGGCATAATCTTTACACTGTGTGTATAAACTGATTGGACCAAGGTATTCATGTAAAGAACAAGTGATGATAAGGCAAAAAAATTAATACTTGTGTTTTCGGTGGCCCCTACCGATCCTATTTTTAAGGGGCCGACCCTAAAACTTTTTATGAAAAAAAAAAAAATACATATATATATATATAAAATTTGTTTTGAACAATGATTTATCACAATATATCGAGGTAAACTGACATCACAGAGAAACTTTCAGTTGTATCATCAACTTGTGTATGGGTTTTATGACATAAACACATGTAGAATCTCACAATATCTTGCTCCAAAAAAAAAAAAGACAAAATAAAAAAATGACCTACCGACCTACCCTATTTTTTTCTGATGAGTAACCAGAAACACAAGTATTTTTTTTCTGGTTTTAAAGAAATCAACGCGGCAATTCCGATGCTCACCGAACTAAACGGAAAGGACCGAACGATGATATGTCGTTCATTTGCATATTTATTTCACTAGAGTAATATGATAAATATAGCATGGCCTTTTAACACTCCCACACCGCAAGTTATGCGATAAGATACATTTTTTCGTTTAGATTATTTCAACATTTTAAACCGATATATTGATAACATTTAAAGACACTATTTTCATGCGTGTGACCACCAACTTGTTTTGGTTTAAACATATTTTATTTCAATATTACACAACATGCATATATAAATAGTACACAGTTAATAGGATTTGGAACGAAGGAAAGCAATCTTATAAAGTTCCTCTCCTTGGTATTTAACAAATGCATTTGATGTTGCGGTTAATACAATTTAACATCGAAATGGCTAATTTTTTTAACATATCTTATTTCGCGTAAAAGGAAAAAAAACTAACGCGATACAAACAGGTGTTAGAGAAAAGAAAACAAATGAGAAGGGGTGGGGGGGGAGGGGGGGAGGGGGGTGTTACAGAAAAGAAAACAAATGAGTGGGCGTGGACAACAACATGGAACTCTAGGGTGACGAAGTGGAGAAGGGTAGGTAATTATAGTTGACAACAAGCTGGCACTCAGCAATTAAGAAAAAATAAAATAAAATAAAATTGAGCTCCTCAATCAGGGAAGAAGTAAACCGATAAAATTAAAAATGTTTACTTTCTAATACAAATGTACGCACAGCTTCAAATACGAGGGTCATTCAATAAGTTCTGTCACTAACGCGTTTTAACAATTATGTGCTCGTTGTGAGTGTTGATGTTTGGTACCAAATGAAAGAGTGTTTCAATACCATTCCATTGATGGTAAAATAAATGCTTAATATAGATCACTTATACATACTAAGGCATTTTCGTCCTGAGTTTTATTCAGGTATGTTAACTGTTACTTTTTGAAATGCCTGTTTCTCTTTAAGTACTTGTCGAAGACCTTTGAAATTTCTCATTCATTACCAGTTATATCTGTGCATTACAAGATTAAGAATTTAAGCATGGTAGATGAAAAGGCATTGTCTTAGAAATTAACATTTCAAGCTAACATGTAAAACTAATTTAATGATAAATGGACATTAACTGGAAGGGCAGTCTTCTGAAATAGCCTTGTTGGATGATCAATATTTTCACTAAACATTGTGCAAAATTCTACAATAATGTGTTGAATAAGAAATTTAAACACTGAAGGACTAGGATTTGTAAAAAAATATGAAAGCATATTAATACTATGAGAATAATTACGACATTTAAAAGATATATAACATTTCCGTAAACAAAATGAAGAAATCAGTGTTATTTCCGCTAAAATTAAGGGATATGCATTCACTCATATCTGGTTTACAGCAAGACCTTTCCGAATTCTTGACAATCATTTTCATGGATTATAGGCGAATAACAACAGATGGCGTACAAGAAAATTTAAAATCATATACTGATTCAAATAATGTTTACTACGTTTTGGTAACAAGGACATTTTCAGAGATGCCAGTATCCAAAAGGTGTGGTAGGGGGAGGTAATTCAGGGGTATAAATAACCGAAATTTTTTCATTTTTGTTGTGGAATTTTAGAGAGCGAACCCGTTAGTACTATAAATACACTACTTTATCTCCGTGTAATATCCAGTTCAAAGGATATATGCCTAGTGACAGAACTTTTTGAAGCACCCTCGTATACCACATTTGTTTGGTAAGAGACAAGTGGATCAGAAAAGCCTCAGTACACATTATTTTGTAAAATAATCAAGGAGAATATGATCAATCGTACTCATTAATTGGCGTAAACATTTAAGATTCATACATGGTGAAATCCAGCTCATATGAAATCAAATGATTTAAACAAAACGTCGATACCATACTACCATGCAAATGACTGATATAATAGGGCGAGAAACCCATCTACGGAGCAGTCCAAAATGTGACGTCTTTATTTCATATCTGCATTTCGGGAATGGCTAAATAAAAGGAAAATTGTCTGCAAAAATACACAAAACTAAAGTAGCATTGTCGCCGATATTCCAAAATTACTATTATGAAATTTTATGAATATTGAACAAGAAGAACTATGATCAATATAAATAAGAAGACGAACACTTTCCTTGCTTTTACGTTGAAATTGAAGACGTCAGAAAGAATCACGGAGCACTAAAATGTTAATACATGTATGTGAACTTTTAATAAAAAAAAAAAAAAACTTATACAAAAATGAAATACTAAAACAATTATTTTTTTAAATCTTACTTAAGTTCTTCAAAATTATATTTATGTTAATACATTAAGACTACCGATATATGTTCAATAAACATGTCTTTTGGAATGACTATGCTATTTGTTTTCTAAATATTTTGAATATGTATGCTAAACTCGATAGAATTCGTATGATCTCTTTTCGAAGCTGTGATATATTTATAAAGCATGATTATCCAACAATGATGTAAACTATGTATTTAATGCAAATCATAATACAAACATAAGACAAACATATAATTAAATAACAATTGCTTTGGTATTTCTAGCATCTTTCATCATCGTTAGGTTGTAGTTGGTTTCAAGGCGACGCCATAGCACACAAATGACGTGCTCCGTGGCGGTTACAGTTTGGTTGTAAAAACTCGTATATTATGAAATCTGTTTCAAATAATTTTATAATATTTACTGATATGAAAATGAATATATACTCGATAAAAAAGGTTTTGGACCAGGGTATATAAAGTCATATAAAAATAAAACTAGTGGACACAATTTAAGTATCTTTTTTTAGTAACCAAGGTCTACCCTACCCGTTTGATTTGGTACCAGAAACATTAAATTCCAAACAAGATTTGATTTTAAAAAAATATCGCGAACACACAAAGGGTCTGTAAAAAACGGGTTCGAACACTGCCATGGTCCAAAACTTCTTTTACAGAGTATATAAACCTTTGTTGTCATATAATTTAATTTACTTGATGTATAAAAGTGTAGTAACTATTACAATTGTCCACGTAATATTTGAACGGCCCTCGTATATCAGGCAAAAAGTGTAATAAAAAATGACATTATCGGATTCAAAATGCTAACTATTTTTAAATTAACAGCTTTTATCTGTCATTAAGAAGACAAGTGTTACAGTATCAATGTTAAACTCAGAGCCAAGTTTTAAACTGCTATAAACATACAAATTGCACGTTCACGTTTGAAAGGTACAATTGTCATTTCATCAAACATTTATATATTAAAGATGCTACGGCCGTGGTTTCAATCCCACTCTGGGTCATACAAAAGACTGGATAAACATGATACTATTAGTTCCCTTGTTTGATGTTCAGGATAAAGGAGTATCTCTAGCACCGGGGTCGGCCCGTAGTCACTATACTATGACTGGGTGGGGTATCATGACATGTGTCTACGTCGTGGTCATTTAGTGTGGCAGCACTATAAAGTAGATCATAGGGCTCACTGCTACAAGTATACAATGACGGCATATGCTTAATGACGGTAAATCCCGTGAATATGTACATGTTACGGTCTGGATATATTTAGGAAAGTGTTTACTAATCATAGGTTCTTTACTAAGGTGGATGTTTATAAAGCCCATGTCGAGAAGCCATGAGAAAAACACATTCGTAATATTTACTCTTATTATTACTTGCTCAACACATATTCCAATTTCGATCTGTTTTTTCAGATTATATTTTCCTGCGTGAATGTGTCATATGTTGCAATCTTTGTTTTTACTTACATAACACACATGCATTTCTTGAGCATTAAAGTGCTTTAGATTATGATGTTGAGGGCATTATGTCGCAATTATTTTGAAATTAAACTGCAATTCAAATGCATATGCATGATTGTGAATATTATTTGCATTTTGCATGTGTCATGAAAGTCAGGGTATGTTAATACGAACAAAACGAAGAAAGAGAAATCATGTCAGATATCATAACCCTCAATATTTGAGAACGAAAGTGTGCAATGTTGAATTTATGGTTGGCCTTTACCTGTTGGCATATGTATTGCGTTGACATATATATGTTTGTTTTATTCGTATTAAAATTGTCTATATTTATTACAGATCACGTATAGTCTCTTTAAAATATACTGCGACGTTTACAACCACACACTTTAATCATGTCTGTCATGTGTATGAAACACGTTATACTATCTTATCAATTGTTGTTTATTTTGAACTTAAAATAACAAGATAACGTGCACAGTAGGTTATTATTGCATGTGTTAGCATGTGTCCCCTCTACTGTGTGTATAAGTAAATATGTGTCCCTGTAATGTATGCAGATGTGAACATGAGTACCTGTCATGTATGTATATTTGAACATATGTCCTTGATATTTTTATATATGGGAACATGTTCTCTGTCATGTATGGATGTGTGAACGTATGTTGTTGATATGTATGTATGTGTGAACATGTGCCCCTATAATGTAAGTAAATGTTTGCATGCGTCCATGTTAACTATGTATATCAGAAAAGTTGTTCCTGTAATGTTTTGATCTGTAAAGATGTGCCCCAAGTAAGGTAAATATAGAAGAACCTCTATCCATGTAATGCATGTATATGTGGATATGTATATTACATAGGCCGCTAACTGAAATGAATGTATATAAGAACATGTGGCTCTCTGTATGTTGCACATATTGCCCATGTACGTATAAATTAACACATGCTATAATGTATGCACATGTGAACATAAAATTATGTCCGTACAATGTGTGGCGATTGAACCTACAATATTGCGATGTGTGCAGGTGATTTTGTGTAATACTCCTACACCATGTTCCGGTGTCCCGGTAATGTACTTATATGTGAAAATGTGTCCATGTAATGTATGTATATGTGAGCATGTGTCCCTGTAATGTACGTATACGATAACATGTGTCCATGTAATGTATGTATATGAGAATATGTGTTCATGTATTGTTTGTATATATGAGCATGTGGCCATGTAATATGTGTATTTGTGAACATGTGTCCATGTAATGTGTGTATATATTAACATGTGTCCATGTAATGTTTGTATCTGTGAACATGTGTCCATGTAATGTGTGTATTTGTGAACATGTTTCCATGTAATGTGTGTATATGTGAACATGTGTCAATATAATGTGTGTATCTGTGAACATGTGTCCATGTAATGTGTGTATATGTGAACATGTGTCCATGTAATGTTTGTATATGTGAACATGTGTCCATGTAATGTTTGTATATATGAGCATGTGTCCATGTAATATGTGTATATGTGAACATGAATCCTTATAATGTTTGTATATGTGAACATGTGTCCATGTAATGTGTGTATATGTGAAGATGTGTCCATGTAATGTGTGTATATGTGAAAATGTGTCACTATCATGTTTGTATCTGTGAACATGTGTTCATGTAATGTGTTTATATGTGTAAATGTGTTCAGATAATGTTTGTATCTGTGAACATGTGTCCATATAATGTTTGTATATGTGTACATGAATCCTTGTAATGTTTGTATATGTGAACATGTGTCCATGTTATGTGTGTATATGTTAAAATGTGTACATGTAATGTCTGTATCTGTGAACATGTATCTATGTAATGTGTGTACATGCTAACATGAATCCTTGTAAAGTTTGTATATGTGAACATGTGTCCATGTGCTGTTTGTATATGAGAATATGTGTCCCTGTAATGTATGTATGTGTGGACATGTGTCCATGTCATGTTTGTATATATGAACCTGTGTCCATGTAATATGTGTATCATATGAGATTATGAGCCCATATACTGTTTGTATTTGTAAACATGTGTCCCTGTAACGTTGGCATAATGTGAACATGTATCTCTGTACGTTTTGACACTTGAACCTACAGTACTGCCATGTGTCCATGTACAATACTCCAACAATAGTATCCTGTGTCCCAGTAATTGGTTTGATGTGGAACTTTGGAAAGACGCGCACATAGCTCCACGTTCTTCTGTTATGTTTTAAGTGTACACTTGTCGAATCGCCATATGTAATTATGTTTGTATTGCAGCCAACACATGAATTTAAGTGTGTATAACGGTACGTGTTTGTGTTCACTTCTAAACCGATTCATATGATGATACATATGTATCCTTTTGCTACTAAATTGCTACACTTTAACAGGCACAATGTTAACAGTTTCAGATATTTTATTGGGATCAGCAACTCCATTCAAACAGTACTGATTGCTATAATAAGGCATCCTTTCATACAATTAATGCTGGATGTGACTACAAACCGTTATAACTGTTTAAGTTCAACGTTCTTGATTCATTCTAAATTTTGCTCATTTATTTGCACAACATAGTTGTTAAGATAATTGTTAACACAGTTTGATATGAATGGCACACTTTAAACATGACTGTGCCTTCAGGAAGTGTTAAATACTTAGGTTGTTGAAGAGTTGATCTGATGATAAGTCATCTGTTTGTTTGGACTAAAGTGCCCTTAATTTATAACTGATAATTTTACCATGAACATAGCCGGATTACTACGGAGTTAAAACCAGGTATGCTTGTTATCATATTGGGTATTTCCCAATATACGAGCAACTAAGTATACGTTAATCCTTTTGGACGTCTTACCCAACTGTTTGCACCCTTTCAAATGACTGTATGTAGATTCTTTATCTTAAAGCTACACAATCCCGATAAAAGGCACACTAGAACTGAAAACATTTAATGGTTATTACGCATGTTGTACTAAATGATTACTGTATACGTGTGGTTACATATATACACCATGCGCACTACCTAAATTCACTGAATATTAATGAGATAATGCGGTACTGTATGAGACGCTTCAGGTACTTCGTGAATCGACCACTGGTCTTTTATCGGGTATAAAAGCGAATTTTAGCAGACGGCATTTTACCACCGAACTGATGAGGCTTATCTTCAGTAGAAAGACCTATTAGGAAATAAAAGACATTAAAATTGAAAAGGAAGCTAAATATGTACTTACTGAAACAACCCTAAAAGTCCATATTTATATATAATCCAAACAATACCTGTAATTAAACGGCCTTCTAAAAAGACCCTGTCCAACTATCACTATTATATACAAATAATCCTCCATTTGTGTGTGTGTGTGTGTGTGTGTACTGCATATTGACACAAAACACAAGGGAGACATTGTTTATCAAAATTGCAATATTTTTTGAGGGACCCCCAACGAAGGCTCTTATATAATGGTAAAGATGGAGATAAAGTGCTTGTTATTTGAAGTCATGCATGTATGGTTTACACATATTAGTAGATTATAAATCAACATTTGTTTAATAAATTGCTCTTAAAGCTGTACAGTCCCTATTTTAACAGGTAATAACTTATGAATATGAATGAGTCACGTGTGAAGTAGTTTCAAATCGACGAACACCCCAAAAGTCGGTATATGAGCAGAAATCGATGCGTAAAATTTCACATTTTTATTTAGCCTCCGTACAGGTAACATCAATAAATATACGGCTCCAGTATATATGTGATAACAAATAGTTGCCCGGAACAGGATTTGAACCACGGCCATGCACTTGTAGGTTTTGAAAGATGTACGCTGAACCACTAGACCACTGCTATTTATTGGTATGTTGTACCTTTTTTAAAACTAAATAGACATTACGTAATAACAAGCGCGCGCACACAATCGCATCAAGCGTTAAATAACAAATCGAGATTTGGTTGTTTTGAGGCGAAGTATTAGTTTCATATTGATAACATACAGTATTATACTAGGCAATGTTAATTTACACGTGCGACAATATGGACTACATATTTTTTGATCTATCTTTAGTTGCGTTTGAATATGTTCAGTTATTTTGTCTCATAATAAATGGTAGTTAGTATACTATTTTTTCAAATAGCGTTATAGTTCAGTGGATAGAGCACCGGACTTGAAATCAAAAGGTCGTGTGTTCGAGCCCCGAAAGAAACTAACTTTTTTTTTCTGTAAAAAATAGTGTTACCTGTGTATAGGTACGATGTGCACCGGTCGATGTATATACAGTAAATGCTTTCCTGCGCTACATTTGCTCGCTTAAATACACCATTTCGACATGAGCTGGTGAACATGAAGTTACAAATAAGGACACGCCTACAAAGAAGAAATCGATTGATATAGGGACTCTGTATCTTTAATGTATGCATGAATTGAAATATTGATATTGAAAATAAAATGGAGAGAGAGACAGACATGATATTGAAAATTAAATGGAGAGAGAGACAGACAGAGACAGAGACACAGAGAGACAGAGATAGAGTCAAAAAGAGAGGGAGAAGGAAAGAGACAGAACAAGAAAGAGAGACAGACGGAGATAGTGACGGAAAGAGAGAAAGAGGAAGAGAGCAAGAGAGAGACACACACAGAGAAAGGGAGAAGGTAAGAGAGAAAGAGAGAGACAGAGACAAAAAGAAAAAGAGAGGGGGAGGGAGGGAGGGAGGGTAGGGGAAAAGAGTGAGAGTGGGGAAGGAAGAAGGAAGAGAGAGAGAGAGAGAGAGAGAGAGAGAGAGAGAGGGGGAGAGAGAGATATCCCAATGTTTCGGGGTGGGCTCCAATATTTTCATGAAACAAAAACATATTTCATTCAATCTGTGAAATCAAAAATTCTTCCAGCTGAAAAAGAAAATATATGAAAGATGTCAGCTTCCGCCTGTTTGAAAGGGTAAGTGTTAACTAAAAACCAAAAGTTTTAGTATAATTATTAAACTTCAAATACTAGTAATTAAATTTTCCTAAGTTTACTTATTTAAATCTTAAATTTTCTTTAATCAAGTTATATAATAAATGATTTGTAAAGTAATTTTAAATGAAAACAGGCCCGTAACCAGCCCTGAAATTTAACCGAGGCATATCTCTTATTTTAGTGTCCGGTGGCATTAACCTCCCTCTCCGCCCTGTATTTTGTTTGGACTTCCTTCAGTATGTTGCATTTATCCCCAGGGTCCTTATATACTAGTATATAAATGTTTTTATGCAAAGTATGTACATTCCCAAAATTCAACCAAGGCAACTGCCTCGGTGTGCCCCATTGTAGCTACGGACCTGGAAAAGCAATATGTTGAAAAGCAATGGTTTATATTCACGGTGGACAGACGTAACGGAACCTGACTGCTCAAAACAGTGTTATCTTGATCCTGGCTGCGCATGTAAATGACCATGGCGGTTAAAAACATGTAAACTATTGAACGTGCTGTTAAAATATATTTAATATTTCTTTCCAATAAGACACTTTTTGAAAATGATCGCACCCACGGAACACTATCTACAAGCATTTGTGTGTCTGAATTCATGAAGAACGGGTTATAAAATCGGTGATTTAGATGTAAAAGAACGCGCACTGTTTACAAACCGACGCGCGAAAGCACGTCTAGCTCTACGAAAATTGTATTTGTTTCAAAATCGGAGACTACTATACTATTGGCATATGCTATATCTGGAATTATGTATTTTCAGTCATAACATCCATTGGACGTATATAATACATAGTAATATCTACCGATTGCCGGAAACGTTAAGTTTTTTGTGCATGGCAAAGTAAGGGATCGTGTTTGCTTCTGACACAGGATCTTAGATGGTAGATGAAAACATACATCTTAAAAAACGACTAGATATGTTCCCCTGTTCGAAATATCTCGGTTTGATACCAGCGGCGGAAGATCTGCGACATTTTCAATTAGGTGGATTTTTTTGCGGGGGTCAACTTATGGGCATAACAATGTGCTGAGATATTTTGAAGATTTTCACATTTAACGAGTTTTTACCCTCCAAACATCGGCGAGGAACCCGTACTGTTCAAGGGGACTGGAGGGGTCTAGTTGATAGCAAGTTGCATTGGACCCGGGTGAAGCCTTATCGGCGAAAAACAATTTCTTCCGTATATTATGGAGTAAAACCTTAGTCTCGTCCGTCGGATTGGTGTGTATTACATGTAATATTTGATATTTGATTCATTGATGTATTTTGTTTTTAAATAGTATTTATGATTAAACAAGTGTTACCTGTGAGGGGTTTAGCTAGAGCGTTGCTAGTGTGGTCCCGGGGCAACCTCCATGAACTTGTTTTTATTAGATACGCTGTGGTTCATTTTGGCAGTATTTTCCACTATTTTATGTTTTATTTGACGCTGACATGTTGATAAAATAGTCTGAATCCCTTATATCCTCTCGCCCCAGTTTTTTATTTTTATTTTTATTTTTTATTTATTGATATATAGATATTTATTTTTTTTGATTTTTACAGACAATGTGTACACAGCTGCCATTGTCGTGTAAAACGGCGATAAAAACCGTCATTCAACGCGCTGCGGGGAAAGTAATTTTGGTTAATGTCTATTGCGGGCCCATAGTTTATTTTAGGGTACTGTCGACGAAAGAAAGGTCGTGAAGAGAGAATTATCTCAAGGTGCAAACATATATACATGAACGTAGGTCCGAGTACATTTTTTAGTCTTGTACCTTGTAGCCAAACTCTCCACCAGATTCTATCACTATAACAAGATCACACCCTCTACATTCTCCATCCATAACCGATATAATAATTCAATATTTTGCTGTTCTTTCTATACGATTTTAGAACCGGTGGTCCAGGGTAATGAGTTCATCGCTACGGTCGTGGTTACGAATCCAGCTCGTGCTCAGATTTCATGAGACAAACAGTACTGGTCATACCTTATACTTACGATAATGTATATTTATTTTCGAACGTGTTGAAAGCAGTGTCCATTTTCCCTTGTTTTTACCAGCCAGTGTCCGTTACAAGAGCAACCAGGCTCAAGGTAATGCAGCTTGAGTAGGCAGGGTCCGTTACGTCTATTCACCGTACTATTAGTACAAGGTCCTTCGCGACTGAGCATATTTATGTAAAATAATTAGTACAGCAGTGGCGATTTTAATCGGCCTACGTAGCGTAGTAGGTTAACGCCCTGTCTTAGTATTATGCCTTCCCCGTTGCGGACGGGGTTCTAGTCCGCGACTCAACAATTTTTAAAAACTTTTTTTATGCAGTTTCTTTTTGATGAAGAAGTAGTATCAGGATTTTTCTAGAAATATCTTAAATTATAAAAATGTTCCAATTCATGATAAAACACTTATATCCATCAAACTAGGATGTTCGAACCATATTGCTAAGGTTTAAACTTTGAATACACCATATAGCTAGGACGGAATCGGGCATAAAATGCTGAAATTAACCCTGGTGCGTCACCTAGGATAGCACGTATTACTGTACAGAATTGATTTTCCTTGTAACTAAGGGGTCATTTTTAGCATCATTCATTATGTTTAGGCGCTTTAAAATAGAAAATATCATTATTTGTCAATTTTAAGTCGGACCCCTAGACCCCTTTGAAAAGCCTGATGTACTCCCTTTAAAATGCCTTTCAGATTCATCAGATTTAAATATTAACAAACATATGCATACTAGCACGCATGGTAACTTAATGAGTGGTAAGGTAATGATTAAATAATGAGAACTTATTGAGTGGGGGTAAATTGAATTGAATTGAATATTGTTCAATGGGTCATGAAAACATTATAGGTTATTTAGAGCCGCCCCGGAGAAAGTTAAAGGTGTATTATAACTTACTGAGTGTGTGTCGGGGTATTGTATTAAATTGAATATTGTTCAACGTACTACTTTTATCGCGCTGTAATCTGGTGCTCTTTGGTTTCTAGTAGAAATTCTTTGTGCGCCAGAATTGCCACTCCTTAGAATGTTGCCCTCACCGTCCAAAAAATACATAATATAATTCTAGATAGTATAAATATAATATAGACCCAAATCTGTTACACAAATAAACTTGTGAACCCTATCCAATTATTTCAATTTTTCCCCCGTATAATACATTATAAACACCTACAACATTCTCTGGGGCGGCTCTAAATAACCTATAATGTCTTCTTGAGCCATTGAATAATATTCAGTTTAATTCAAAACACACCACCCCACCCTCCTCAATAAATTATAATACAACAATACATTAACTTTCTCTGGGGCGGCTCTAAATAACTATAATGTATTGATGGGCCATTAAAGATTCAATTACTCATTCAATCATTATTTCTCCACCCAATACGTTATAATACATTATGGCTGCGTCACATTACACTCCGATTAGGTTTACGATGGGGTACCGGTGTCTAAACGGGCTGAAATTGCCAAATTTTCAAAGGTCTCCGGCCGGTAACCCTCCGGTGTCAAGTCACCGGTGAGGCATCGTACGGGTCACCGGAGAGATTTAGCGCGGAGTTATTTTCTTGCGGCATGAGGCACATCGCCAGCTCACCGTAGCAAACACGGTGAAAAACCCTCCGATACCCGGCCGGACACCTATTGGTATCGGTTGCATGCAGGTGAAAATTTTCACACCCTTGGCGCCAAATAATCCTCCGGTTTCAGAGCGGTGTCCGAGCGGTCTCCGAAGGCGACTCGGCAGGTCACCGGCCGGAACCCGGATGGACGCCGTACGGTGCCCGGATGGTCTTATGGTGCCCGGATGGACACCGTAAGGATAGCGTAGGGCCGATAGCCGACCGGATATCGCACGGCCTTTGCCCGTATACCGTACAGTCACCGTACGATAGCCGATAGCCGATAGCGTAGGCCGATAGCCGACCGGATATCGCACGGCTTTTGCCCGTATACCGTACAGTCACCGTACGATGGTTGCAAACCGGCCGGATACCGGACGACAATTGGACATTTATCGTACGGTAGTCGGCCGATTACCTTTAGAATATCGGACGGTGTCCAGAAGGAAGATGCCAAAGGTTTTCACCAGGTGACCGGGCGAGTACCCTTCGGAAACCGTCCGAATACCTACCGGACCACGCAAGGTGTATGACCACCCCCTTCTTCCCGGACAGGATTGAAATGTTTCTCTCCGATCTCAAATTATCAACGGTGTCCCACCGATGCCTCTATCTCGGACGGTCCCCGCTTGTAATGTGACGTAGGCATAATTACTGTACACTCGATCATATAACGTTGAGACGACATAATCATAAAAGAAGAAAGGTAACTCTACCGAATACACAAAACATAACATAAGATCATATAATTAGAATAATTATGAATGCAATTTAGATACAAACCTGTTTCCTTACAAAAGGACTCTAAATCCGTCCAAATAAAATTGTGTGCGGTATGAATTTCAATATGTAAATGTTTTCGTTCTTTTCAATTTCATTACTAATAGTCATGAATGGCCTTATGGGATACCACAGCAAATTGCGTATCAGTAAGTATAGACGCAGCGGGGTAATATATCACGCACCTGACCGTGGTATCACATTAGACGGTTAATGAATATTACGTAATGCCATTGATAAGAGCAACAGGTTTGCATCTCGGGTAATACTCCCCACTCCACCCATCCACCCAGCCTCAGCAACGAAATCATACACAGATAAAATTCCCGGTACAACCTCTTGAGTACATCTAGCTGTTCAGGCAGCAATCCAATGGTTGGTGGATTCCCCGTATTTCTTAAAAGTCCAATTTGTACAGGGACAGTCAGAAACTTTTGATACTGATTCCATAACTTTACAATTTGCGCTCACAATAAAACACATTTTGGTTTGTAAAAGTGTTCGGCCATCCGTTTTGGATTAGATCATTTGTGGACTTGCGACCTTGTAAATCGGCGGTGTTATCTGAATACCGATGCCCTTGAACAGTTCTTGAGCTGCTTACGATTTGAAATCAATTTCTAATTGCCCGTAGGTGTCATTGTAGCCTTCGCAAATTCTTGATCGTCCTCGACTCTTGATTTTAAATGAAAACGTATTGACCATTTGTGCAGAGCAGAATCAAATTTGAAACCGGAACCACATGTCAGTTGTTTTTATTACAATAAGTAAGTTTTTTAGTTTTGCCTCTTTTTTATTTATTAAGTTAACAAATTCACTTTCTGTCGTTCTGTCTATCTTGGGTAGAAGGTGTGTCTGTTTCAGCCTATCAGAAACGATACCAGTTTTTCGGTAAAATGGATGGTGTCTTTTATCTTGTTCATTGACTATTTAATTTCTTCATTTGAATTAGGCTATGGTACAGTGCGGACCTACGGTTACGTTGAGTTTGGGTGCTGAGTTTTTAATAAGATAAATCTTTTCAGTTTTAGCTGGTACCACACATTGAATTTATCGCATATGATACATTTGTTTACCGTTACCATAAACTTCGTAAAACCTTTGCAAAATTGTATTATCGTAACCCTGATCTTCTTTCCAAATATAAAAGTAATTTAAGGACTCTTCTGCGACAAGGACTATCACAACCTGACTTCTATGGTGATGTGATTTATAAACTTCGTAAGATTCTTTCATACTATCTTTGTTAAACTTGTTAAACAGTTTATCAAAAGAGGTTATGACACTATCATTTTGCAACGTGCTGCATGCTTGGTGGTAGACCCTTTTACAGTTCGCCACTATGCTTTCCTCTTTAATTGTACGATGACCGGACAGGCTGTGGACCCTATGATGACGCCTACCTAAAACCCATTGGGACGGTGGCGTTTGATGTTTGTCCATGATCTTTCTTGTCGTGCCCTAAATGGTTTATTCTCTTACTGCTCTGGCTTCTGCCAAGTCATCGAGTACCTTCATTGTGGCATTCTAGGCTATTGTCTTTTTTGTATTATATTTACACGAGCATATTTGTGTTTTACTTATATTGCCTATTGATGCTGCCTTGTTGGTTAGAGATTATATCATGGCGGGGATTTCTTTATTTACAGTCCTGTTTTAATGGGATGACAGTAGAGTAAGTGTGAGGTTTAGTGCACCCTAGAACCAGTTTAAACCCCCCAGTGACCTACTTTGCCACTGACCATTCCAAGGCGGTAGCCCTATTGTCAACCCTTTTGTGTTTGTGATGTCGTTTGTATTTATTATTGCTTTTGCCTTCTTGTTTGTCTGTTTGCGTGTTTGTTTTAGTGTTTTGTGGTTGACTGTCCTCCTTAAATGCTACTTTCCCTGTCCAATCTTTTTATATTTCTTCCCATCCAATACCGGACGAACATAAAATACATCAAAAACTGTGTTGAAATATTTTCGGAAATGGGGTCGTATTAAGCCCTCTATCCCAGGAGTTTAAAAATGTTCTTAACCTTCTTCATTAATGTAAACAATAACAAAGTGAATTGGAGGGGAAAGCTGATAGTTTGCTCATACTCACTAACGTCCGTAGGGATCAATCAATCAATATATTAAGGAAACTTGTCAATGGGGATGTTCTGCTCATATGTTTGTTTTTGGACGTAGTAAGTCGCAAGACGTAGTGCTGCGACGAGTGAAAGTACTATACAGCTGATATTATCCACATGCACATGGGAATAGTCAAGCTCATGAAGAGCACACTCATACTTACTGATCTGCACGGATTTAAGCAAACAGTTTAAACAATGTCAACAGTTGAAAAAAAATAACATACGAAACGGTGTAGATCTTTGTTTACCATGCGGAGTTACAAAAATGCAGGCAGATATGGTAAATAAAACATATTGATAACAATTCAAGAGCCATACTTCTGCTGTTTCTATTCCGTCATAGCTAGTATTTTAGTGTGTCGACACTTTCTTTTATGATCGAGATAGATTCAAAATATACTTCTCTTAATCACTTAAGCCACTACTAGGGTGACAAGTATTTGTTTAGACTATATTCGTTTGAGGAGCAACATTAATTGTTGCTACCTATATTGTTAACGATTATCTAGTAAAACTGGTTTATATCCTGGGTACTTGTTTTCTATTATGTATATCGATGAGATTGTTACGCTACTGATGAATGTCCTTATTATAAAGTGTATACAACACCACACCATTTACTATACAGATAAGAAAGAAAATGGTGTGGTGTTGTATACACTTTATAATAAGGACATTCATCAGTATCGTAACAATCTCATCGATATACATAATAGAAAACAAGTACCGAGATAGGGCACAAAACTGGCGCAGAAAATAAGAAAAGTCCACTTTGTAACCTTCCTGTGCATCAGTTACAGCAGGTATGTTCTGCTGGTATACTTCAAATCTATTTAAATATAACATATTGTGTTACTTACGATAAGTGTTATTAAATTGCTTTCTAGCACAGACTCATTATAGTCATAGTAACAGTGGTTACACTCGTAACAATTAAGAGTTAAAAACCTGCGTATTTATTGATGCAAGGTTACGTCAGTTACAGTTCAGTTACAGTTCAGTTACACGTCGGTTACATCGGAAAGACAAACGCTACTTACATTATAGTGATATTGTATTGACACAAGGTACGTGAGTTACATGTGATTTACACCGTGGTTACATTCAGTTACGTCGTCAAGCGTTATAAAAACATTTTTCTTTTGCTTTTTCTTCGAAATCGTAGTAACAACGGTTACAATGGTAACACACGAAAATTGAATCCTAAGCGATTATTGATGACAGGTACATCAGTGACACGCGAGTTACAATCGGTTACATTCAGTTACGCCCCAAAATGTTGTGTAAACTTAATTTAATCCTCCGTTTTCCTCAAAATCATAGTTTCAACGGATACAGTGGTTACATGTGAAAATGTAAAGCCTACGTGTGTATTGATGACAGGTACATCAGTTACATGCGAGTTACATATCGGTTACATTCAGTTACGCCCCAAAATGATGTGTAAACTTGATTTAATCCTCTGTTTTCCTCAAAATCATAGTTTCAACGGTTACAATGGTTACATGTGAAAATGTAAAGCCTACGTGATTAATAATTACAGGTACATCAGTTACATGCGAGTTACACATCGGTTACATTCAGTTACGCCCCAAAATGATGTGTAAACTTGATTTAATGCTCCGTTTTCCTCAAAATCATAGTTTCAACGGTTACAATGGTTACATGTGAAAATTTAAAGCCTACGTGATTATTAATTACAGGTACATCAGTTACATGCGAGTTACACATCGGTTACATTCAGTTATGCCGCAAAGAGATATACACATTTCTTATTATTCAGATTTTCTTTAAAATCATAGTTTCAACGGTTACAATGGTTACATGTAAAAATTTAAAGCCTACGTGATTACATCGGTTACATTCAGTTACGCCCCAAAATGATGTGTAAACTTGATTTAATCCTCTGTTTTCCTCAAAATCATAGTTTCAACGGTTAAAATGGTTACATGTGAAAATGTAAAGCCTACGTGATTAATAATTACAGGTACATCAGTTACATGCGAGTTACACATCGGTTACATTCAGTTACGCCCCAAAATGATGTGTAAACTCGATTTAATGCTCCGTTTTTCTCAAAATCATAGTTTCAACCGTTACAATGGTTACATGTGAAAATGTAAAGCCTACGTGATTATTAATTATAGGTACATCAGTTACATGCGAGTTACACATCGGTGACATTCAGTTACGCCCCAAAATGATGTGTAAACTTGATTTAATCCTCCGTTTTCCTCAACGTCATAGTTTCAACGGTTACAATGGTTACATGTGCAAATAAAAAGCCTACGTGATTATTAATTACAGGTACATCAGTTACATGCGAGTTACACATCGGTTACATTCAGTTACGCCCCAAAATGATGTGTAAACTTGATTTAATCCTCCGTTTTCCTCAACATCATAGTTTCAACGGTTACAATGGTTACACGTGAAAATGTAAAGCCTACGCGATTATTAATTACAGGTACATCAGTTACATGCGAGTGACACATCGGTTACATTCAGTTACGCCTTAAAATGATGTGTAAACTTGATTTAATCCTCCGTTTTCCTCAACGTCATAGTTTCAACGGTTACAATGGTTACATGTGAAAAATTAAAGCCTACGTGATTATTAATTATAGGTACATCAGTTTCATGCGAGTTACACATCGGTTACATTCAGTTATGCCGCAAAGAGATATACAAATTTCGTATTATTCAGATTTTCTTTAAAATCATAGTTTCAACGGTTACAATGGTTAAATGTAAAAATTTAAAGCCTACGTGATTATTAATTACAGGTACATCAGTTACATGCGAGTTACACATCGGTTACATTCAGTTACGCCCCAAAATGATGTGTAAACTTGATTTAATCCTCCGTTTTCCTCAACATCATAGTTTCAACGGTTATAATGGTTACATGTGAAAATGTAAAGCCTACGTGGTTATTAATTATAGGTACATCAGTTACATGCGAGTTACACATCGGTTACATTCAGTTACGCCCCAAAATGATGTGTAAACTTGATTTAATCCTCCGTTTTCCTCAACATCATAGTTTCAACGGTTACAATGGTTACATGTGAAAATGTAAAGCCTACGTGATTATTAATTATAGGTACATCAGTTACATGCGAGTTACACATCGGTTACATTCAGTTACGCCCCAAAATGATGTGTAAACTTGATTTAATCCTCCGTTTTCCTCAACATCATAGTTTCAACGGTTACAATGGTTACATGTGAAAAATTAAAGCCTACGTGATTAGTAATTACAGGTACATCAGTTACATGCAAGTTACACATCGGTTACATTCAGTTACGCCCCAAAATGATGTGTAAACTTGATTTATTCCTCCGTTTTCCTCAACGTCATAGTTTCAACGGTTACAATGGTTACATGTGAAAATAAAAAGCCTACGTGATTATTAATCACTCCAGTAAAAAAGTCATTTTTTTAAATTCTCAAATGTATCTATTGTAACCATTGTAACAAGTCTTTTTATATAAAACACGCATGAACATAGAAAAAATGTGTATAATCTGTATGTAACTCAATGTAACTAAGGTGTAACTGGATTGTAACTTACGTACGGAGCAACTGTTTTCATGTTTCACTTTAAAAACTGCCTTTTATAATAAAGTAACCATTGTAACCACGTTTTGAAGAAACTGCAGGTAAAATAGGACCTTTACATGTATCCATGTGTTACCATAGTGTAACCATAGTGTAACTGTTATGTTACTGATGTACCTAGTCTAGAAAAAATGACAATGTTTCGAATTATCAAATGTATCCTCAAGGTATCATCTGTAACCAGAATAAAATAAGCACATAGATATACGCATATATATTCTTTATGTAACTCAATGTAACTAAGGTGTAACTGGATTGTAACTTATGTACCGAGCAACTGTTCTCATGTTTCACTTTAAAAACTTCTTTTTATAACAAAAGTAACCATTGCAACCACGCTTTGAAGAGAATGCACGTTAAATAGCAACTATTCATGTATCGCTGTGTAACTGTAGTGTAACTGTTATGTAACTGATGTAACTACTCTATAAAAAAAAGCCATTTTTTTTAAATTCACTTTATGATACTCGCTTACTAGTTCGCTTGGATAGAAGGATTTTCCCTGGTTTGGAACAGTGTATGAAGATACATGATAGCGAGTTCCACAATCTCTGCACCTAAGAGAACACTTTAAGCCAGGCTCTGGGCCAGTCATTTTGAATATTGTCACCGCTGCTTTGGTGCACGGGTAGACATTGCCGCCACAATTTCCATTGATACAGTACTCGACACGCGGTGCTATAAAGTTCAAAAAAGGTTCCCCGTATGTTTCAGAACATCGCCAAAGAACATCTCTAAATACAATGGACAGACTGTTTGGGAAAAAGTGATATGCACTAATTACATGCATTATAATTATGCGGTTACCTTGTACAGAGGATGGTTCAATCGTATCATATTCCATGTTCATATTTGGCTGTGTATATATATTTTCCTTTGCTTTTCTGCACAGAAAATGAGACGAAATGGAGTTACCGCCGATCAACATTGCTAAAATCACTGATCTCACTGATTATATTCATGCTTTGATTATGTATGTTGCATGGCGTTGCCTCATTGACAAACGTTCAAAAGATAAAAGTAGAAAGAAATATGGAACAACTTTTTAGTATCTCGCATATAGAAAATAAAGGATTGTCAATGTTCAATATGTCATCCAGATACCGAGAGGTGACATTAAAGGCTTCAATAACATCGGCCTGAGTATCGGATGTAAAAATGGTAAAGGAACATCGTCCACGCTCCAGAAGAATAATTCAGGTATTTCGAGTTGTATCGTCGTCCACATTTACATACTGTGTCACATGCTGCAGTTCTGAAGAAGAACACACAAACAGAGTCATACCTATTCTAATATTGTATTAAAACAAACTAGTCATCATATTATTGGATAGTGTTGAACCTAACACAGGAGGTTTCGTTTTATGTAAATGATGAACTTTTGTATAACGATTAGTAAACTCTAATCAAGCCATTCGCACGGCGTAGGTGACATTAAATCTACGATACAATACTCATATTGCATATATAGCACTGTAAATGTATTGTAATATATCGATCAATAATTGGTATGCCATAATATAATTATTGGCAATCATACCCACTCCTACATTCGATTATTCATTTGTATATATGCAGACAATTATATAACTAGGCGATTTTCGTCAGCGACAAATACTTTTGCATTTTAAAACATGAAACGTCAATGAAACTTACAACACAGTGCTATATAAGCAAAACCAATTTAATGTTACGATATACACAAGTAAATGCATACTGAATATATGTCACACAAGCAAGAAAATATGCCCACGCATATGCGTGCTTTTGCCTATGTGTATGTGTTTGTTTTCTTACTTGCGTGTGTGTATACTATTTTTCTTTTATATGTGTATTTATAAGAAATTAGTCGAGAATTATCGCATTTGATATGCACTAATTACATGCATTATACTTATGCGGTTACCTTGTACAGAGGATGGTTCAATCGTATCATATTCTGAAGTCTCGGATGTTGCCATGTTCATATTTGGCTGTGTATATATATTTTCCTTTGCTTTTCTGCACAGAAAATGAGACGAAATGGAGTTACCGCCGATCAGAAGCCATACATATATACGTTAACATATATTTAATGAAATGCATATCGAAAACAGATAGCTATATTTTTAGCAAAATTCCATTTGTAGTTTGACTAATGCTGTTTTCCGGTTTCCGATAAACATAATGTAGCATGTAGGTTTGGTTCTATTATATTTCGATGATTTTCAACATGACTATTATATGATTGTATTTTTAAGAATGCTTTGTTGTTTGCTGAACGTCATGTCTTCAGATATTCAAATGTCGTTGAAGTAATTCCAGCATTACAGACAAGTATGATAGCTCATGTATGACCTGTAAACGCTGTAATCGGGATGTCAAGCGGACAGAGGCTTTTCAAAATGATTTTCATAAGCTTCTGATATTTTTCCAAAAGCACGTGCCTTGCACAAGAATACGGGAGGAAATATCCACACCAAATGAGATACAATTCTCGTTGCATAGCCGACATCGTTTGTTGAGTGTGACTTAGAAGCAAATATATCAGTTTTACTGTCTTAAAATATACGGCGAAACCAAATTCATGTTGAGTCATCCTGTAGCGATTTAATTTACAAGGTTACACAAGAGTAAACAAATCACCCTATTGGTCGCTTTGCCATTGACGGTTTCTCTATTGTCAGCCCGTTTGTTATCGTGGTAGCGCATATGTTTCTATTTACCCTTGCACTGGTTGTTTGTTTTGTATGCGTGATACTAATTAACTGTGTTTAACATTCATTACGTACGATCTACTATTTAATAAATACGATCTGAATGAATGTTAAATTTCGTGTTCGACGTGTATACCTATCTTAATAAACCTCAATAACTGACATCTCTGAAATTTGACCAAATGTGAATTGTGTGTACTTTTTGAAATTATGGCATTTTCTCTCACGCACAGAGTTTAACTGAGAGGTTTCTGAGACTAATGAATCCCATTCCAGTGGAAAACTACCAATACGAAAATGCATCTGATATATTGAGACATTTGCGCATACAACACCAGCAGCTTCAAGTTCATCATTCAGACATGGTGTCAATTCGTTTCAGCTTCGTGAATTATTTGCTCCATTAAAAAGTTTAGCAATTGAGTAAATAAACTTGATAAGTCTTAGGTAAATTGATGTATTCAGACACAGTAGGAGTGCAGTATTGGTTACAACGCCAACGAGCACTGTTTCCATACGTCTGTCTGTTACATGTTAGATTCTTCCATATGCATACGTTTAACAAGTAACTAATAAGCTACTTTGCATTTATAAAAACACATATGTTTGATAGATACGGCTGATGATTTTGATCAAACTTCATATGCAGTTTTCTTTTAATGAGATATTAGAGGAAATTGAGAAATGACAAAAGTCGTATATTAGGAAGCTATCTACATTAGGAAATGTCCAGCTTGTATTCGTGAATACTTTTGTAAATCTGTTCTGACCTTCACCATATATTAGTTATATGTGCGTTTTAAGAAGAACTGAAGTACGAGTTGCGGAGTCATTGCCTTGATTTTTTTTTCAAAATAAGATTTATTAGTGTGTTTACAAGTTTTCTTAGTAAACGGGTCCTGCTGCTCAATATATTTAATTTCTGATTTGTTTAAAACATATCTTAGAAGAGTTTGACAAGGTGAGTAATCCACTATTGTGTTAAGGAGTTATTGCTCCTTGTTTGGATAAATGTTATAGTTTCAGCTAGCTTGTCTGGAAAACTCGACGACTAGTCTAGTTTGTTTTAGTGCATATGCATACATCTCTAATATAAAATCATATAAAGGCTATACTTAAATATTGCTTTGCGATCTCACTCCATAGTTTTAACAATATATACAACTGCTAGAAATACGAAACCCATATGAACAAATAGTGCTGGTTGAACAGCAAAAGTAGTCATAGTCGTTCTATTATTCTGTAAAATAATAATAATTTAACCACACTAAATATGCGACTAATTTTATGTCAGCCAATTATTCATGACTTGATTTTCCATTCTCTAAACGTTGTAATTTGCCCAGACGAAAATTAAAATGAAGAGAGAATATTGTCAAAATGTAAGTGACATTAATCTGATATCATGACTCTTTATTACTGAAATCACAATTAAAGATCCATGTATTACTCTTTATATATACCCAGTTATAAGACACCAGTCCGATTAATGTTTGACGATGTCAAGCTCTCAAACAACATACCTCAATTGCATACGTCTTACTAGTACAACGAGAATAACGATTACAGCTATAACAACCAGACATGAAAAGCCTACTGCCAGTCCAGTTACTAATCCGTCTGAACTCCGATCTTTGTTCCCATCTTCATTATCTATGCATAAATCGCCGGTATAAAGTCTTGCGCAGCCTTGGTGGCAAATTCCTGTCGATCTTCGACATTGTGTATTGTTTAGGCAGTGTCCGCATTGGAACATACAGTTGATTCCAAAGGTGTTATTTGTGCATTCTGAAATCGCAAGTGATGTATACGATGTGAGGTATTCGGTTTTGTTTAACAAACGAACGACCATTCGTGTTTATCCAATATTATTCGTCTTTGTATTCAAGTTATATATTGGTTATATGACTCAGTAGTTTTTAATGCAAGTTCCAATACTTTACATTTAGACTATACACCATAAATAACAGGTATTTCGTACGAAACTGCATTTATTACGTCTAAATAAAAACAAATGCTAAATGATGAAGGCAAATTGAAAGGCTTTGGGAAACGTATGTTTGTTCTGTTCTCATTTTGTTTATGTATGGCGTTTATATTTATATAACAATTGTTTTTTGCTAACTAAGTCAAGTTAGGATGGTTAACTAAGTTAAGTTAGTATGGCATATAAACGGTACACTGATAAAGGTACCCTGTTTCGGTTTCGAGCCCTGGATGGTTGCATTTTCAATTATACCTGTGTTAATAGGCATGACTAGATATATTCTGAGTCTTATTTCTCTCGAAATGATAAATTGTATATTAATAAAATAAAAAAAATAAATGTTAGAATTCACTTCTTATACACTGACTAATACATTACTTGTAAATCAGCATGATAATCTAACATTGTTTATTTAACCATGTTAACCACTAAGTTCTGATCGGTTATTAAACATATATTTAATTTGCAATCCATACATTTTGCCATAAGGACACGTGCATTGACCGTTATGGTGTCCTTTTAAACTCCAGAACAAATACAAAACAACAAAATGCAGTATTGTTTATATTATCTAAATGAACGAATCGTTTCAACAACAATTCTAGGCGAAACGGCATACTGTCTTCGTTCGATTTTGGGAGTTGAGAGATGGGCATGACTGTGAAGTTGTTAGGAAGTGTTTGTATCATGTTCAATGTGTCACACAATCCTATATTTCTAAGAAAGAAAACTAACATATTCAAGTCCCTCCAACCACACAGTAAACAATACCAATACACCAGTTTACAGTTGAGCTTTGCACTAACAAACACTATCATATTAAACTTCCCCATTCTACATTGTTACCTTTGTTGCACTGCTTTCCATGGTAACCATGAAGACAATCACCAGGACACATGCCGGTATCCTGTGCACAGGAATCTCCATCTAAACACAGGCACACGCCTTTGCAGTCATCGCCAAAAGCGGTAGAAATGCAGGTATGTACTATAAGAAGTAGATATAAATATCGAGAAGGAAAAACAGCATTCGAGGATCACAGTCCACCACAAACACGCACAGAAACAAAGAAAAACTACACAGATGAATACACGGCAAGATTTGACATTACACACATACAAGGGTGGACAATAGGGCTACCGCCTTGAAACGGTCAGTGACAAACAAGGCCGATCTGGCTAGCGAGCCGTCCTTTGAGGCTTCATGTAGACGTCATCATAGGGTCCACAATCTGTCATCACCCAACTATAAGACGAATGCATAGGCAGTCTGTGGAGAACTGTAAATGAGTCAATTACTAAACATACAGTGCTTTGCAAAATGGTAGGGTCATAACCTCGTTTGATAAACTTGTTTAAAAAATAAAAAGCGATTATTTACCAAGTACCTTAGGAAGATTGTAAATCACATCACCATAGACGTAAGGTTGTGATAGTCCTTGCCCAGTTATACGAGTTTTTAACTTACTTTAATATTTTTAAATTAAGTTAGGGTTGCGATAATAATACGTTGCATTGTTTGTTCGAAGTTTATGGTAATGATAGCTTTTTTGTTTTTAAATACATTTACAATATTAAAATCCTCAGCACGACTAAAAATTCTAGAACAAAATGAGAAACATAGACCACCCCATAATAAACTAGCTCGAGGATCATAGAGAGATTTAAATTAAGAAAATAAGCGACACTATTTGATATGTTAGCTTTGTTGAGTTATTTAGGATAATATATATTATTACTCATAGTAGGTAAGAATGCAATGTCAATGTTCAATATGTCATCCAGATACCCAGAGGCGTCATTTAAGGCTCAATCACATCTGCCCGAGCATCAGATATAAGACTCAACATGAAATCTCTTCCGTAGCAATACATGAACAAATCTGCAAAACTGTAGTTCCATACCTGACGAAAGTATTATCTACTATGAAAATGAGTGGTTCAAAAACTTAACAAAATATGTACAAATTAAAACCAAACTCCTAATTTGTTAAAATAAATATCTAATCAAAGAAATTACATAGGTTTGTGAACATACAGTAATGTGTTTATGTTGTATTGCCACCATTTACTTGTAAACTATATAATTAAGAGATAATCATGCTAAGATTTATAATCTAGGTCGGACTGTGGTTGGTTTTACGGTCCGCAATTTCGTTTTACGGCGACGCGATAGCGTAAAACGCAATTTCAGATCATACAACCAACCACAGTCCGACCCAGATTGAACATCCTAGCATGGTTATCTCGATTCTTATGATTTTCCATTCAAATGCTTAAATATAAAATAAAATCATACTTACACACTTGTTTTTCTATGAAAACTCAAATTCACGGATGCCAGCATTTTGTTGTCATCAATGACGTCGTTTGTATCAACGTCATGTGACGTCAAATATTTTTAGACGGTAAATCTGGGGTTTTACGGTCGCAAATTTGAGACGTTAGCCAATGGAGCAACGTGTTACATAATAGTTGCATTACAATGACCATTATCATTGAATCGGACAGCTGCCTGGTAGTTAGTTGACATTGGAGATCTAGACTGTTATATGGATCTAAATTCCGTTACGAATAATTTAACTTCATATCCATTAACGTGTATATTAAACTTCGACTCAATGCCTTAATTGTTAAATGTCACGACTATAGATCAACACCGTCAATCTCAAATACAAGTTAACCCCGGATTACAATTTCGTCAACTATTACAATGACTATCACAACCTGACCTATATAGTGACGTGATTTACCATTTCTTAAGCTTCAACTTTAAATGTGTATCACAAGAGTTTATACTACTATCATATCCTAACGCGTCACTTGTGTAGTGGTTGACCTTTTTCCAGTTCGCCACTTTGCTTTCCTCTTTAATTGTGAGATGACCCGACTCATTGTGAACTTTATGATGACATCTATATGTACATACATCTTGAAAATACTGTAACGTTTGATGTTATTTGTTTTCAACCTTGTCTTATCGTGCACTTATTGGTTTATCTACTATTTGTTATGACTTCCTTCAAGTCAATGAGTACTTGCTATATGACATATTAGGCTGCTTTTTATATTAATATATACATTTATATCATATGTTAGTTATACATACATTGCCCAATAATGCTGCCTTGTTTGTTAGAGGATATAGCCTGGCGGAAAATTCTTTTTTTACACTGTCTTGTTTTATTTTATGTTTGTAATGTCACATACTTTGCTTTTTATTTATCGTTTTAATTTTTGCTAGTTTCGATGCGTGGTTTTTGTTATAGTGGTCCGTTAATGCTATATTTCCTGTTCGATTTGCATATCTATTTTTAAAGATTGGTGTATATAAAAACAAAGAACGACAACGTGTATTTATTAAAGTATACATTGATATAACTAGTTAAATATGTTAAAATAAAATCAAAACCTGTACAGACAATTGGCAGATAGAGACGGGTTTTTTAAAACTTTGATATTCTTTATTCACTCTTGTAGCGTGATCACTGAAAATTCCCTTCATAATAGCGCAGGTATAAATCGTTTAGTTGAAAATAGCATCTGTCAGAATAAATGGTGTACTACAACTACCAGTTATTGGAAGTTAGAGTATGGCAGGGAGCTGAAATGGACATGCTACAAAACAAATAGAGTATGATTTCATCTCGATGGTTAATTTAAACACTCGACGGGCTTTGCCTAACTCGATGTTTAACTTAACCAATAAATAAATAAATAAGTCAATAAATTAAGAAATAAATGAATGAATGAATGAATGAATGAATGAATGAATGAATGAATGAATGAATGAATGAATGAATGAATGAATGAATAAATAAATAAATAAATAAATAAATATTAATAAATAAATAAATAAATAAATAAATAAATATATAAATAAATAATTAAATAGATAAATAAATAAAAAAAAATTCAATAATCAATAAATCAATAAATAAAAAATAAATAAATAAACAAAATAATACATTCACCTATAAATAAATGAATAAACGCACGCACGCACCCGCCTAGGCCTTCCCTCCCGCCCGCCTGCCTCTTCTGTATTAAAGAAAACAAGCTGAGAATAGTAATATCTGCTGATTATTTTAATTATTTAATCAATTTTCATTTATTTATTTGTATTATAAGTCGACATTTTATTTATATTACTTTACAGAAGATTCACACAGACACTTTTCAGAACAGATGAGCAAGAGACTATGGGATGCACCATAACGTTGTGAGTTATTTCTGTGATTGTCTGAAATAATCGGAATTATTTTCTCAGACGCAATTTAGCTACATACAACAACAACAACAACATGTTGTCCATGAACCTCTAGAGTTATACTAAGTATATAGGTATATCTTTTATTCGCACTATATTCAGTACAACAGTGTTGCCTTATGCTTTATTGGCAGATTATGTTTTGCTTTAAGCTTGATAATGAGGTATGTAGAAAGCACGCTCACACGCACTCTCGAATGCACACTCATTAAATACACTATAACTAAAGCAAACAAACTAAAATAGTACATAGCATAAGTTGTGTACAACCATGTGCATGTAACGCATTTTTCATCTTTTACCTACCGTCACTGAATGTGAGTCCTTCGTAACCAGAGGAACAATTTCGTGGACAGCCTCCTGACTTCTTGTGACATATATCAATTCCAAAACAATGACACATAGTGGAGCAGTTACCGAAGGTTCGATCGTCACATTCTAGACAAGTGTCTACACATAAACTTGAGTAACGAGTGTTCGTACTATTGTTTTAAAATTAGTATTGCTTTTTGAAAAAATGTATGTAATTAAGGTTCATGCAGTTCTTGGTGCGCTGCAAAGCAGTAGCCCTATTGTCAACTCGTTTGTGTTTGTAATATAATTTGCCTTGTTAACATTGTAATTATTTTTATTATTAAGGATTGTTTTTGGTTACATTTGTTTTATGAAAGCCACTGTTTTCTTATTTGAATTTCGAATGGGTGGTTTCCACTACTCCAGCCTTAAAGAGTCTGCGTATTGTTGATCATCCTTAGGATATGCTTCCTGCTTTTTAATTTAGTCTTTTGATTGTTAACTGTGATACGAATTGAAGGTTCCATGTTCACCGCCATCTGCATACCATCTGCGGGATTGCTTTCATTTCTGCACTATAGAGATGATTAATATTGAGTTCTGCTTAACCCGGTGCTAGAGGGCGTGAACGGTAGCAAGTATTTTTCACTTCCGTTCATGAAAAATCTCAATAGAACTGAGACTGTCAGTATTTTTTGGTATTGAAAATGTTCAATGATTTCCAAATTGCTCATTTCATACTTTTTTGTATACCTACTGATAATCTTAGTCATGCGTAACTTTTGAAATAAACGATACAACACGGTTTTTATTCTTTACTTACCGTCACTGCATGTAAGTCCTTCGTAACCAGCTGAGCAATTACGTGGACAAGCTCCTGACGTCTTGTCACAGATATCACTACCAAAACAGTGACACTTAGTCGAGCAGTTACCGAAGGTTCCATTGTCACATTCTAGAAAATGATACATACATAAAGCTTGCGTTAAGAATGTTCGTACAATGTTTTTAAAAACATAGGACCACTACGTGATTAATTAATTTCTGCAATTAAAGTTCTTTTTATTAAATATAAACAATTAAAATCTGATGTTTTGCAATAATATTACTGAACATTAGTAGTGTATATTTTTTAAACCATTTACATGTAACGCAGTGTTCATCCTTTGCTTACCGTAACTGCATGTGGGTTGTTTGTAACCAGCGGAACAATTACGTGGACAAGTACCCGATGTCTTATTGCAAATATCAGTACCAAAACAGTGACACTTAGTGGAGCAGTTACCGAAGGCTCCATTATCACATTCTGAAAAGTGATACATACATAAATCTGGCGTTATGGGTGTTCGTACACTTATTGTTAAAAACATAGAGTTATTTTCTGGTGCAATTTTGATCACTTTCATTGATAACCATCCAGAGTTATAATTGTGTTACGATCGTAACTGCGCTGAACAGAATATACTGTGTTTAATATCTTTCATGTCATTATTAGTTTTATTTTTCTAGCAAGAGTATTGTGAATAAGGGCAATACGCCTCTGTTCTTTTATAAAATGCGAAGGAAGGTAGTATGAAGTGTAGAAAAGTAAAACATACTTGTAGATGAAACTTGATGCTTATTTAAACTTTTGCCGACAACGTCTCTTAAGTTTTGAATTGACCAACACAAATTAATTCCAGAGTTGTCAAAAGGTTAAGTGCAATATTATCGACATGGTTTTTAATGACATTAAGACAAACATATAACTTTGGAGACGTTCATTAACAAGTAATCTAACATGGTTTATTAAAATACTAAATGTTGATTGGTTATTGGGTTGGTCTGAAAAAAAGCTATATAAACCTCTGACGTCATGTCGACGCTCCAGTTTTTGGGGTTGGTCTGGCTGATTAAAGTCGTTTATATTGTTTCTATAAAGTTTGGATTCCCGAAATAGGTAAATTATAGCTACTTCTTCAAACATAAACTTTTATTATATACGTTCCAGTGAAATAGTGCATTTTATAATTAAAATAAAACCTTATATTTTCATTGTTTATATTTCACATGTGAATGACGTCATGCAATTGTTGACGTTGTTTACGTCTGGACGTCATTGTTTTGGCGCATTGTGTTTTTCCTGCATAAATTTCCAGGTTGTGAGCATAATAAATAGAATATTTTTTGGTTTGTCGTGAATATAGGATTTATTTTCAATCTCGAAGTGAGAAAACTGAAATATTTTCACTTGTACTAAAGCACTCGTGAAAATATAAGTTTTCTCACTTCTCGATGAAAATAAATCCTATATTCACTCAAAACAAACAAATATTCTCTATTTACTTTTAGTCCAATACATAACGTAATATAATTAAAACCGGTTGCTTTTCAGTTAATAAAGCAAAACAACTTAATATTAGTTGTGTATATGTTTTAAAATAAACAATAGTATACGATTTTCATCCTTTACTTACCGTCACTGCATGTTAGTCCTTTGTAACCAGCGGAACAATTACGTGGACAAGCACCCGACGTCTTATTACAGATATCAGTACCAAAACAGTGACACTTAGTGGAGCAGTTACCGAAGGTTCCATTATCACATTCTGGAAAATGACACATACATAAAGCCTAGGATTTTTTTATGATGCAATTTTGAATACGTTCATGGGTATCAATTTAGAGTTATAAATGTGTTACGATCGGAACTGAGGCTGAACTCAATATACTGAGTTTTATCTTTCATGCTACTGACATTTTCCTTAGTAGGGGTGGGTGGGTGGGGGCTAGGGTAGTAAAGGTATTATAAAGTGTGGACAAGTCAAAAAATACTTACAGATCTACCTTGATGCTTGTTTCAAATTTTACAAGCAACGTCTGCTAAAATTTTAATTTATCAAAATAAATTATTTCCAGAGTTGTCAAAAGATTTCGGCTAAGTGCAATATAATTGACATTATTTTTAACGACAGTAAGACAAGAATATAAGAAATACAAAAAGATCGGACAAGAAAAGTAGCATTCAAGGAGGACAGTCAGCCACAAAACACAGAAACAAACACGCAAACAGACAAACAAGAAGGCAAAGGAAATTTTAAATGCAAAAGACAACACAAACACAAAAGAGTTGACAATAGAGCTACCGACTTGGAACGGTCAGTGGCAAAGTAGGCCACTGGGGGTTTAAACCGGTTCTAGGGTGCACCAAACCTCACACTTACCCTACTGTCATCCCATTAAAACAGGACAGTGTCAATAAAGAAATCCCCGCCATGATCTAATCTCTAACCAACAAGGCAGCATCAATAGGCAATATAAGTAAAACACAAATATGCTCGTGTAAATATAATACAAAAAAACAATAGCTAAGAAAGCCACAATGAAGGTACTCAATGACTTGGCATAAGCCAGAGCAGTAAGAGAATAAATCATTAAGGGCACGACAAGAAAGATCATGGACAAACATCAAACGCCACCGTCCCAATGGGCTTTAGGTATGCGTCATCATAGGGTCCATAGCCTGTCCGGTCATCGTACAATTAAAGAGGAAAGCATAGTGGCGAACTGTAAAAGGGTCCACCACCAAGCATGCAGTACGTTGCAAAATGATAGGGTCATAACCTCTTTTGATAAACTTGTTAACAAGTTTAACAAAGATAGTATGAAAGTAATCATGACCAAGAATCTTACGAAGTTTATAAATCACATCACCATAGAAGTCAGGTTGTGATAGTCCTTGTCGCAGAAGAGTCCTTAAATTACTCTTATATTTAGAAAGAAGATCAGGGTTACGATAATAAAATTTTGCAAAGGTTTGACGAAGTTTATGGTAACGGTAACCCTGACTGAGTAACTTTTTAGTTATACAAAGATTACGAATATTAAAGTCCTCAACTCGAGTACAAGATCTAGAAAAACGAATAAGTTGAGACAGATACACCCTATAAGAAGTTGATCGGGGAACATCCCCATCCAAGTGGGTATAATTAACAATGTCAAAATTAAAATCATCTCTCTTGTCATAGATTTTGCTAATTATTTTACCATATTCAATAGAGAGATCTAAATCAAGAAAACAAGCGTTATTATCAGATATATTTTCTTTATTAAGCTGAAGTTATTTTGGATAAATATTATCAACCATAGTTGGAAAGAAAGGGTTGCCAATGTACAGTATGTCATCCAGATACCGAGAGGTGTCATTAAAAGCTTCAATAACATCTGTCTGGGTATCTGGTGAAAGACTCAACATGAAATCTCTTTCATAGCAAAATAAAAACAGATCTGCGACAAGTGGTGCACAGTTCGTACCCATAGGGATTTGTCTATAAACGGTGGTACCATACCTGACGAAAATATTATCTAATAGGAAGATGAGTGCTTCACAAACTTCATAGCAAGTCCACATAGTATAATTGTCTAAACTGCAAGAGTTAAGAGTTTGGAGACGTTAATAAACAAAACTTTGCATGTTAAATTACAAATGAAATCGTGCATATGTTGACATTTTCGTTGACGAGTGTGACGTTTATTCAGCCAGTGGGTAAGATACGTTTTTCCGACACAGGACAACGCGGATATCTTATCTGGTTTGCAAGAACGGTTATGCTGATTTGATATACTACACACTGTTGCGCTATAAAGCACTTTGTACAATTTCAGCATGCTGGTTGGCTAATGCAAGACAAATACCATTTAGTAATGTTTTAAATGAATAACGTATTTAACGTTGCAGTTCAATGAACGAATAACATCAAGTAATAACATACGGTCATCAAATAAATCAAGCATGATTCGCCTTGAATGACGTTCAACCTTCATTTCAACCTTCATTTCGAAACACTTACAATCTTAACAGAGGTGGTTTATTGAGGTACTTGATAAACAAGATAAACATCAATAATACGCTTTAAGGTTGCGATACATAAACGGTCAACATGCATTCCCAAATCCTATTTATGTTTAAGTTATATGAACATAAAAATAAATGATTGCATCGATGTTATTGAGATATAACATTCACGGTATGAACGAGAGCAATGTTTTAGAAGTGATTTGATTTCAATATTCTCCCAAAGTTTTATTTGTTGATATTAACTGCTTAGTTGGATTTGCTTACACTTTAGTTTGTCTTTATAGATCCGTAGAATACACATTAAATACCAAACATGCAACACCGTTTTAAGATCAAACGAACATAGAATACTATTATTAGACTGTGAGCTCCGCGATGTGATATTTGTGATAGGTAATCATGAAACAAATTTGTTGTACTGTATTGAGGTTTTTCCTGCAGCATGCATTGGACATATTCAGAGTATTTGTTTTATAACTAATGCAAATTGAATTCGTACTTACGTAGAGATGCGTATTAATTAATCAAGGGCATTTGTTAATTTAAGAGCGGCCTATATTTTATCGAAAATGTATACGGTGGTTTTGAAATTGTTAATGCTGTCAGAGGATGTAGATGGTGCCTTGAAGGCCTGCATGTTGTTGTTAATGTCAATTGCATATCAACATTCTCTTCTAAAAACATATAAAATCAATAATGTATATGTCTTTCAGCGGAAATCATAGACTATATGAAGGTAAAGGATACATTTTAATATAAGGTGTAGATTTTGAACAACAGGCTTTAGAGATGATTAATACAACTTGAAGAACATTTACATATATTGAAAACAGTTTGGACTACTATTTCTCAGACATTACAACTAAAGGAATGTTTAAACTTAAATTATAATCAATATATCAACTATAGAAATTTCACCAAACCAAATAACGTTAACACCTTGACAAATTACACCTGTATAATCAACAGCCAAACGAAACATTGATATTATTAATGACATGGAATATATAGCAGGAACGGAACGAGGATATGTTTGATTATATAGCATGGCTTCTGGGAGTATAATAAAGCCATGGCTTATTTATCGTAATACACTAGTGTATTTAAATATGCATATGAGGTTGTGTTTGTGTATAGTAAAACATTTAGTCCCAACTGTTTGCATGATGTATCATACGATACGTTCAGACACCTTAACCCTTAATATATATATAATTGACTGGGTTTACAATGGACGCAAAGGCTATTATAGTCGTGCTTAGCGGGTTAAGGGTTAAATATTAACCACTAGTTGAAATGTTACTTTATCAAATGCATGATAGTAACGTTAAACTTGGTTGAAGGTGTCGACTTGTTTGTAGCGAGAACGCGTTACAGCCGCGTAACGTAGTTGACGCCTTGTAAACAACAAAACGACGTCACCATTTCTTTAAGGTTGCGTACAGCTAAATATAGCCTGACTGAAGCCCTGCCTTTTGTTGTGTACGATTCAGTACAGAGGTGAAAGTTCACAGAGTTCACAGAGGCAGCAGATATAACTTTGAAATATTCAATATGCATTTTCAGGAAGGATAAACTATAGGTAAAATAATCCCCATCAGCTAGGATCATTAAATTAAATAAAAAAAATATTTTTTAATGTTTTTGAAAATTTAACATCCATTGAAATTGCATGTCAATATTCAGTGCGGATTCAATAGTGTTTGTAAACACAGACATGTGCAGAGAGGTTGAGCTAAAAAGTTGTCTTTTTCACACTTTCAAAGGCTTTGTGATGGAAATATCTATAAAATAAGGTAATTTAAAGAAAATCTGGTGTATAATTATTGAGATATTAACTGACAGGTGCAACAGGAGGTCTATGGGAAAGTATTTAGTTTTCTGCAACCTTCACAAATTGCCGCCGTATATAAGAAAGGTAAATTGACGACATTAAAATGGAACTATTACGTCGTTGCTGTGGATGTGATGAATAGAATCTTACATTCGTGAGTGTGCATGATTGACTTTAATAAACTCGTTGGATAAAATGGACTTTTATCCTATCAGTGATTCCATTTCGATTATTAAAATCAATAATACACAGTCACTAATGTGTATCAGGTTAAAAAGAGGTCAGCAATGTGTGGGATTTTTCCGCAATCTCTAGGGAAATTGAATTATGCATTAATTTTAACTTTTCCCTAATTCAATTTAATTATTTTGGTTAACCATGATTTGTATTATTGCAAAACGTGACAGAGAACTACAGTGACAGACGGCTAATGTTGAAACATTTACACGCACTTTTATTTGTTTTTAAATTGTATATCTCAATGCTATTTTAACACTCGTTAAAAAAAACATATTGTCACACATGTATAAAGTTTCTTAAAGTATTGAATTATTACAATATTGCCTCCACTTTCTCTGAAATTAAATCTGAAAAATTGTCAATGTTCCTCGCAACCAAATGTTTGATTATTGCAGAAATCAAAGTTTATGGTCCTGTTTTCTGGTTTTGTATATTATTATTATTATTATTAAAATGGTTTTATTGAGACCCACTGGGAGCTATTTTACTAATTTAAGGCATTTGTTTCCCACATAAATGTGCAGTAAAAATGTAAACAATTTAAACGCATACTGGTAATAGTTTTAAAAGACTCATCTATACAAAACATATTCGCGAACACGAATATTCAACTTCACCTTAACTATGCTGTGGTGTAATGGTTTGTGGAATGTATTTGATTATATTCATTGTACTAATTATTCAGTAAGTATGTACTAGAGGGCGTGAGCGGTAGCTAGCATAGTTCACTACCACTCATGAACAGTCTCAATCAAACCGAGACTGCAATATTTCTTATGTGTCGTGCTCGGCCGTTTCCAAAGGTCCATTATCATTTTCTTTTTTTTTTAGATAAGGAAACAATTCGTCACAAAATCCCTAACGTCCCATATAGAATATCTCTTATGATATGCATAATACAACCGTATAGCCTCCGCACTGTTTTAAGCCGAAATGTTTTCAAAAACACGTATTAGTCACTTGTGATCTATTTGCAATCTACAGAATGCTATACTTCCTGTTTGACTGTTATGTCTACTCGTATTAGCAAATGGATCACGTAATTGTTTCTTTTATTTATATTTGAATTGACAACAAGTATATTTCCAAAAAGCTGTCAAATCAACTGAATGTGACTATTTATAAGGAAATATTATGTCTTTAGCAAGAAGAAATACCTTTATCACAAGCTCTACCCTGCCATCCAAGTTTGCATCCAGGTTTTTGACAAGTTCCATTATTCCTGTTACACATCTTTCCATCGGAGCAATAGCAATGTTTCGAGCAGTCAGTACCAAACATACCAACGTGACAATCTTAAAAATTATGACGACTCTAGAAAATATGTCTAGCAACAAAGTTAACATGAATATTAGTATTATTTTATTTATAAATGTAGATCAATAAAACACTCACTAAATTAGAAGAAAACATTAAATTTAATTTTAAATTAAAATCATTATTAAGTGCGATGTCAGCATATGTGTTAAGTTACTTTGAGTGTTGTAAGTTCAATGGTAACAGCAGAAGTCATGAACTCAACAACACATATACGAGACAAATGATATACAACGCCAAAACAAAAATCAACAACAACAAATTTGCATCATATTGATGAATGTTATAAAACGAAAAATAATAATAAGTATACCAAGTTAGTTATACATACCTCCTTCGAAGATTCTAATTTCGCATAATGTCAGAAAATCCATTTTCTCTATTCTGATATGTCGTGTTAACACATCTTGTCCATTAGCAATAAACATGTATTCAGTTCCATTGGTATTATAGTCTAGTGGAGTTGCTGAATTGTTCGTAGTCATTGTAAATCCTCTCAACTGATTTACATTGGAGGCTGAAACAATAGATTTCAAGTGCATGTTATAATGCCCTGTACTCATAGTACTGTTAATAAATGCACTCATTTTCTGTGATAATTATCGTTTCATCATTCGTCTATATAGAACATATTTTAAATCAGTAGTTCAGGTATTATAATGTGGAACATTGCTCATACACCCAATGCCTGCCTTAAGTCACTTGATAATGTGCAGTATGCAGCTGTATGCATTTGTTTATGAAATGATTCAGGCTTTTCAAACTGAGGTGAATTCGGAAGAAGTGATATGCAAATAAAGCTTTATCTGTTTGATAGGTTGCATACTCTCAGCAAATGAGCTGTTTCGAATAAGTGGTGCAAACATGAGTAAACATTGAAATTTTACACTTCATGCATTGTTTCTTAGAAATAACTAAAACTGCTTGTGAAATGAAAAACAAACTCATCTGGATGCACCATTTACCACATACAAATATTAGATTAGACGTATTACAAAACAGCATAGCATGTCAAAATAAAATTAAATAGGGAGACAAATTATAAACACTACTACATTGTTTAATCATTATGGTTTATCTGTATAGGTAGATATAAAATTCGAACAGGAAATATAGCATTCGAGGACCACAGTCAACCAAAACCACGCATAGAAACCAACAGCAATTACAAAGATAAATAAAAGGCAAGATGTAACATCACAAACATATAAGGGTTGACCATAAGGATACCGCCTTGGAACGGTCAGTGGCACTCATGTATACATATCGAATTTGTATACTACTGTGATTGAAAGGACTGTTCATTGTTTAATCACAAGTATAAACATTCAAATATGATAGTTACGCGCTTGCTTCTTACCATCACTTCTTCCAAATAATTGTATGTACTTGATTGGATATTTCATGCCCAGATCCAGCGTCCACCAGACTCCACCATTATTGTTTCCGCTTCCACTACAGCACAGGCAATCCTCTGGCTTTGTGTGTTGATCAGGATAAATGCCGTCGATAGCCAAAGTAGAATTCCAAGACAGATATTGAGAAGACATGTTTGTTTTAACAGAGCCTTTGATACGTTGAATAAGATTTAAATCTGAAAACGGCAACATTATTATATACAACATGTATTTCATGTATCGACACGCATGTTTATTTTACATTGTTCATGTAATTAAAGGTGTATTGCATTACCGTTCCATATTAAATATCAAGACCTTCGGTACTGTAGAGCTACGAGTGTAATATAAAAGAAAGTGGCATGAAAATCAGCCACATTCCCTAAATGTCTTAATCAATAATATACTAATGTCAGTGAGAGCACTGGGTGGTTTGAATTAACTTGAATAAACGGTGTTATTATCCAAAACAAGTAGAACGTTTCAAACTATAAAAATATAATATACCGTCCCTCTGTTTAGGATTCATGTAAATCATGTCATATTATAAATGCATTTACGTATTACTCTATTTCAATGGTAAATATACATGAGACCACTGAATCTCTTTCAATTATGAGATGATTATATTGTAGTAACAGTGGTTATATTGGATAACGGACAGAAACACAATGTATACATAGCCTATCTTGTGTTGTACCCATGCACAGTATACACTGCATTGTCGTTCAAGATAACAGACATTTTTCCAAACTGTCATTTTTTTTTTTTTGAAAAGCGGATTTAGAGATGTAGATATTTTGTTTACATAATATCGCATGCACTTTTAGCACAAATCCGACTGTGGTTTATCCATTACAATGCGTGACTGCGATGCAATAAAACATCTTTAGAATGACAAAGCCATCAACACAAATGTTTTCGAATCTATAATGCGATTTTAGTGGAGAGGTCGACATAATATATAATTATCATCATAACATACTTAAGCTCATCGTGCTTTCAGTCAGTTGTGCCAAACGCTCACTAATGAAATAAGATATTTATAAATTATAATAAACCCGCTAACCATCTCAAATGTTTCATTTAGTCGTTATCAATTGAAAAATATAGATTAGCTTCAAATTAAAATGCGTCATGTTGTTAGTAAAGCAGTAAAAATCGGTCATTGAACATCTCCCAGTGAGGTTATACGTGTAAGCTGAATACGAGGTTAATACAAATAAGACAACATAAGACAACCTTGCTTTTACACATAATGGAAACAATAATGTAACTTTGCTATGGATGTAGAGTACCACTAGAGTCTCACTCTGTAATGCTACAAACCTTCATCGCAATGACTGCCAGCATAACCAAAGGAACATCTGCTACACTCTCCTGTGGTTGTATCACACGGTTGGTTGTTTTCACAGTGACCACACAGGAAACCACAGTTCTCTCCGAAGGTGTTGTCAGTGCATGCTTAACAGACAAAAGAACCACCGTTTATTAGTTTACCCAAACAATACTATACATATTTCTTGTTAAACACATTTGTTCAAACAACAGTTTCATGTTAACATCATGTTACCACAGTGCTATCTACACATTCCGATTTTTTTTCACGATATAAACGCAAGTATAGATATACTATCATGTTCGTGTGATTTTTATCTTTGTGGTTTCTGTTCCTCTGTCTGCCACATCCTCCGTTGCCGGGATATTAAAGACACTGCGTTTGAAAACTACTCGCATCTTACTGCTGCGTGTTCGAACCTCATTGGCAGCTCGACTTGAAAGAGGGAAAATGACAATTTTTACGGAGGTTTACAGTACTTGTTGTACCAAGGAAAACATTGGATGGTCTACATTCACCACACCTTCATATATACATGTAGCCTAAATGTGCTGAAAATGATGGAAAACATCATTCATTCATTCGAACAACTGTTTTCCACACCTGTAAACGCGCACTTTAGAATATCTGGTCGAAACATTGCATTATTGCTCATTTGATTGTTTTACTTATATTACCTATTAATGCTGCCTTCAAGTTGTTGGTTAGAGAATAGTTCATGGCGGGGATTTCTTTATTTGCATTGTTTCGTTTTATTGGGATGGCAGTAGGGTAAATGCGAGGTTTGGTGCACCCTAGAACCTGGTTTAATCCCCCAACGGCCTTTTTTGCCACTAACCGTTCCAAGGCGGTAGACCTATTGTCCACCCTTTTTGTGTTTTTGACGTCATATGCCTGTAGTCTTTTTAACAGTGCCATTCATATTTTCTTAAACATTCTACCAAGTGCAATCTCACATTAATAAGAAGCCACATAGCTACAGCTGATAAATATTCAGCAGAATAAGCAACAAAAGAAACTAGTTAAAACAGAACCCATTGAAGATGGTGATAACGATAATACATATGAAGATGAAGACACACATGTTTTTAGAGAAATCGGTGATTCTAGTGACGAAGAAGAGGACAATGAAGTACATACTTAAGCATTAAGAACAACTCGGATACAACAGTATAAACAGTCACAGAACAAAACAATCTAGGTTTATATACCAAGGCGGTAGCCCAATTGTCAACCCTTTGTGTATTTGTGACGTCATACGAGGGTGCTTCAAAAAGTTCTGTCACTAGGCATATATCCTTTGAACTGGATATTACACTGAGATAAAGTAATGTATTTACAGTACTACTGGGATCGCTCTCTTAAATTCCACAACAAAAATGAAACATTTCCAGTTAATTAAAACCCTGAATTACCTCCCCCTACCACACCTTTTGGATACTGGCATCTCTGAAAATGTCCTTGTTACAAAACGGTATAAACATTATTTGAATATTTCTATGCTTTTAAATTTTCTTGTACGACATATGTTGTTATTCACCTATAATCCAGGAAAATGATTGTCAAGAATTCGGAAAGGTCTTGCTGCAAACCAGATATGAGTGAATGCATATCCCTTAATTTTAGCAGAAATAACACTGATTTTCTTCATTTTGTTTACGGAAATTTATAATATCTTTTAAATGTCGTAATTATTCTCATAGTATTAATATGTTTTCATATATTTTTACAAATCCTAGTCCTTCAGTGTTTAAATTTTATATTCAACACATTATTGTAGAATTTTGTACAATGTCTAGTGAAAATATCGATCATCCAAAAACGCTGTTTAAGGAGACTGCCCTTCCATTTAATGTCCATTTATCATTAAATTAATTTTACACGTTAGCTTAAAGTGTTGATTTCTAAGACAATGCCTTTTCATCTACCATGCTTAAATTCTGAATCTTGTTATGCACAGATATAACTGGTAATGTATGAGGAATTTCAAAGGTCTTCGACAAGTACTTAAAGAGAAACAGGCATTTAAAAAAGTAACAATTAACATACCTGAAAAAAACTCAGGACGAAAATGCCTCAGTATGTACAAGTGATGTGTATTAAATGTTCCATAACCATCGTCACACAAAATATACAGCATTTATTTTACCATCAATGGAATGGTATTGAAACCTTCTTTCGTTTGGTACCAAACATCAACACTCACAACGAGCACATAATTGTTAAAACGCGTTAGTGACAGAACTTATTGAATGACCCTCGTATGCCTTGTTCGGATTAGAAGTAGATCAACGTGACAAACTTACTCAGATTTGAAAACTTGACAAGTGGTATAATGTGTTATAACATTGGATAAGATGTTTATAAGAGTTTGACATTTCTATATCAAGATTGTCAAAATGTCAAAATAATAAAAAGGGTCATAATACTAATCAAGGTCATCAACTTATAAAATTGATCAATGAAAACAAAGTCTCTACTTTATGTATAACTTGAAACATCAATTTTACCTGCAACACCAGCAGGTTAATTAGTATGACTACTTGATTACTAGTTTAACTTATGTAACCACTTGATAATTATGTGAATGCAGATGACTAGTTGTTAACTAGGTTAATGCATATGCCTTTTTGTTCATTAGGTTAATGCATATAACTACTTGATACATAGGTTAATGCTTACTTAATACCGAGATTAATGCATACAGCTACTTGATAAATAGGTTGTTATATATGCCTACTTTATAACTACATACAAACTGTGGTAATACATTTGCCTACTTGATAACATGGTCAATGCATATGCCTAATTGTTAACTAGTGTATGTATATGCCTACTTGTTAATTAGGTTTATGCATTACCTACCGGTTAACTAGGTGTATGCATTACCCAACGGTTAACTATGTTTATGCATTACCTAACGGTTAATTATGTTAATGTATTACCAACCGATTAACTCGGTGTATGTATTACCTACCGGTTAACTATGTTTATGCATTACTTACCGGTTAACTATGTGGATGCATTACCTACCGGTTAACTAGGTTTATGCATATGCCAACTTGTTTTTTGGATTGATGAATATGCCTGCTCGATAAATAGTTAATGCATACGCTTGCTGGATAACTAGGTTAATGCATATGCCTACTGGTTAACTAGGTGTATGATATGCCTACTGGTTAACATGGTTAATGCATAAGCTTACTGGTTAACTATGTTTTTGCATATGTCTACATGTTAACAAGGTTAATGCATATGCCGACTTGTTAACTAGGTTTATGAATATGCCGACTGGATAACTAGATTGATGCATATGCCTACTCGTTAACTAGGTTTATACATATGCCTACTGGTTAACTAGGTTTATGCAGATGCCTACTGGTTAACTATGTTAACGCATATGCCTACTGGTTAACTAGGTTTATGCATATGCCTAATTAAAAACTTGATTGATGCATATCTCTGCTCGATACATAGGTTAATGCATATTCATACTTGATAATTATGTTTATGCATAAGCCTACTTGATAAAACATGTTAATGCATATGTCTAATGGTTAACTATGTTCATGCATATGCCTACTGATTAACTAGGCTTATGCATATGCCTACTTGTTTTTTAGATTGATAAATAGGTTGATGCATTTGCCTACTGATTAACAAGGTTAATGCATACGATTACTGGTTAGCTAGGTTTATGCATATGCCTACTGGTTAACTAGGTTAATGCATACGCTAATTGGTTAACTATGTTTATGCATATGCCAACTGGTTAACTAGGTGTATGCATATGCCTACTGGTTAACTAGGTTTATGCATTACCTACCGGTTAACTATGTTAATGTATTACCAACCGGTTAATTCGGTTTATGCATTACCTACCGGTTAACTAGGTTTATGCATTACCTACCGGTTAACTACGTTTGTGCATTACCTATCGGTTAAATAGGTTTATGCATATGCCAACTTGTTTTTTGGATTGATGAATATACCTGCTCCATAAATGGTTAACGCATACGCTTACTGGTTACCTAGGTTAATGCATACGCTTACTGAATAACAAGGTGTATGCATACGCTCACTGGTTAAATAGGTTAATGCATATGCCCACTGGTTAACTAGGTGTATGATATACCTACTGGTTTACAAGGTTATTGCATAAGATTACTGGTTAACTAGGTTTATGCATATGCCTACATGTTAACAAAGTTAATGCATATGCCGACTGGTTAACTAGGTTTATAAATATGCCGACTGGTTAACAAGGTTTATGCACGTGCCTACTGGTTAACTAGGTTTATGCATATGCCTACTGGTTAACTAGGTTTATGCATATGCCTACTGGTTAAATAGGTTAATGAATATGCCTACTGGTTAACTAGGTTTATGCATATGCCTAATTATTAACTTGATTGATACATATCCCTTCTGGATACATAGGTTAATGCATATTCCTACTTGTTAACTATGTTTATGCATATGCCTACTTGATAAAATGTGTTAATGCATAAGTCTACTGGTTAACTAGGTTCATGCATATGCCTACTGGTTACATAGGCTTATGCATATATCGACTGGTTAACTAGGCTTATGCATATATCGACTGGTTAACTAGGTTTATGAACTTGCCGACTGCTTAAGTAGGTTTATGCATATGGATACTTGTTTTTTAGATTGATGAATATTCCTGCTCGATAAATTGGTTGGGGCATTTGCCTACTGATTAACAAGGTTAATGCCTACGCTTACTGGTTAGCTAGGTTTATGCATATGCCTACTGGTTAACTAGGTTTATACATATGCCTACTGTTTAACTAGGTTTATGCATATGCTTACTGGTTAACTAGGTTAATGCATATGCCATCTGGTTAACTAGGTTAATGCATACGCTAATTGGTTAACTATGTTTATACATATGCCTACTGGTTAACTAAATGTATGCATATGCCTACTGGTTAAGAAGATGTATGCATACTCTTACTGGTTAACTAGGTGTTTGTATTTGCCTACTGATTAACAAGGTTAATGCATACGCTTACTGGTTAGCTAGGTTTATGCATATGCCTACTGGTTAACTAGGTTTCTACATATGCCTACTGTTTAACTAGGTTTATGCATATGCTTACTGGTTAACTAGGTTAATGCATATGCCTACTGGTTAACTAGGTTAATGCATATGCTAATTGGTTAACTATGTTTATGCATATGCCTACTGGTTAACTAGGTGTATGCATATGCCTACTGGTTAAGAAGATGTATGCATACTCTTACTGGTTAACTAGGTGTATGCATATGCCTGCTTGTTAACAAAGTTTCTGCATACGCTTACTGGTTAACATGGTTAATGCATAAACTAACTGGTTCACTAGGTTTAGGCATATGTCTACTGGTTAACTATGTTTATGCATATGCCTACTGGTTAGCTAGGTTAATTCATATGACTACTGGTTAACTAGGTTAATGCACACGCTAACCGGTTAACTACGTTTATGCATATGCTTACTGGTTAAGTAGGTTAATGCATATGCCTAATGGTTAACTGGGTTTATGCATATGCCTACTTGTTAACACGGTAACTGCATACGCTTACTGGTTAACAGGGTTAATGCATAAGTTAACTGGTAAACTAGGTTTATGCATATGCCTACCTGTTAACTAGGTATATGCATATGCCTACTCGTTAACAAGGTTACTGCATACGCTAACTGGTTAACTAGGTTAATACGTACGCTAACTGGTTAACTAGGTTAATGCATACGCTTACTGTTTAACTAGATTAAGGCATATGCCGACTAGTTGACTATGTTTATGCATATGTTTACTGGTCAACAAGGTGTATGCATATGCGTACTGGTTATGTAGGTTTATGCATATTTCTACTGGTTAACTTGGTGTATGCATATGCCTACTGGTTAAGAAGATTTATGCATACGCTTACTGGTTAATTAGGTTTATGCATATGACTGTCAGTGCAAATTGCCTGTTTGAAAGAATAATTCAGACTTGACAGCATAGAAATGTTAGAAGACAGGTTATTCCAATGCCAAACTGACAGCCGGAAAAATAAGTACTTGTAATAGTCTACCCGTGCATGTATCTGTCGTAATTATAGTGGATGCTGCAGTCTGGATAATATCACTGGATGATTGACATATGGTGCCATTTTATTATAACTAATCCATGCACATTTTTTTAAAAAAAATAATATCTTTATTTTCATCGTTTGTTCATACAAGGTTTGTATATACATTTTGATTTAAAACATATGTATAATAAAGTGTAAACTTAGTAGGGTTTGCTGGGAAATGACGTAATGCTGAGATGTTTTTTAAATTCATATTAAAAGCTTCTTTGGTATCATTTAGATACAAAATTATCAAAAAAAGGGTAGGTCACCAGACTTAATTATCCACTAAACATATTTGAAGAAGTCATATATTTCCAATTCAAAGATTTCACTAAAAAGAGGAAAAATAGAGTTATTGAACATTTTCCATAACATTACATTTATAGAAAAACAACGATTAATTTTCGACTACATATATATATATATGCATGTTGTTTTATTTAAAGTTGAATAGTGGCCATATTTTAGTACTCATTTTCTTTCTCTTATATATTTATTACCCATTTTTTCTTTCTCTTTTTGACGAAAGAAGAAAAAATAGCGGGAATCTTCCCATGTATATGTAACAAAGATATATATATTGTTTCATTAATAAAATTTGTTGTAAATAAAGTTGCTGATTTTTAAATAATAATTTCTCTTGAATATTATACAGAAGTCAATGACTAAATAATTATATTAAATTTAAATATTTTCAACAACAATTAATTTGCTTACTTGGGAATATAATGTCGAAAAGATGTACTAGAGGTTATAAGAAAAAGAATGCCAACAATAAATAAAACTAAATAAATAAAAGAATACCAGCTAAAGTGATTTTTAACAAATCGTTTTAAAGAGTAGCGATGGACGTGCGTTTCCGGTTTCAAAAACAAGATAAACAAATTAATTCAGGAGAACAGATTTCCATTTGCTGTTATGTTTGTCTATTTTGTAATTTTTAAGAGCAATATCTTTTTCTATTTCTATACTTGCAAATAAATATGTTTTGTAACCTAAACAACTTGAAATGTTTTTTCTACATTTGTTTATGTAAATGAAGTATTTTGCGTTGATAATTATGAAATTCAAATCGTTTACATATGTTTGCGTATTAACGATACCAAACGATATGTTTTACAAAATCAGGTTTTTTGAATTAGTTTCTCAAATGACTGTTTTGATCGATCAGTTAAGAAAGTTGCATCATCGGCCAATAATGTGTTTTTAATCTCAATGTCTGCTACAGTAATGCCTTTTATATCCTTATTATAAACATATAATACATTAATCGAGAATAAATATGTTGTGTGTCTATTATTAATGACACTACTTTTAGCGTCGTTGTAAAAATAGATATATCCATTTAATAAAAGTATCTCCAAAATTAAAGTATCTTAAAGTATTAATTAAAAATGATGGATGCTATCAAATGCTTTCTCAAAATCGGAAAAAATAGCAGACCAGGGACATTGTGTTCTTCGACATGGTCTAAAACTTCAAATACAAGAAGTATGTTTTCTCCAATATATCTTTCTTTTATGAAGCCAGTTTAAGAGCTATTATTATTGCTAATATGCCGCGTTTTACTGTATTTGCAATACATTTTGTAGCGATTTTATAATCTGTATTAAGTAGACTAATTAGACGCCAGTTATATAAAAATGTTGTATATTTTCCTGATTTTGGAATCAGTGTTAACTAACTTTATTTTTGAAGTTCAGTTAGATATCCACATCTAAAATAATAGTTGAATGAATTAATGAGAAACTTTTGATTGCATTTCAAAATATTTTATAAAATTCAGTGGTTAATCCGTCAGAACCAGGACTTTTTCGTTGTTATTTCCTTTAAGCTGAAGCACATTCGACCTCCGTTAAAACTCCTTCACATTTTTGTTTTTCAGTTTCGTTAAAAAGGAATATGATAAAGGACCTTTGTAAACGGTCGAGCACGACACATACGAAATAAAAAATGCAGTCTCGGTTTGATTGAGACTGTTCATGAGCGGTAGTGAAATATGATAGCTACCGCTCATGCCCTCTAGCCCCGGGTAGAGCAGAACTCAATATTCATAAAAACAGTAAACGAATATTAATCTGTTATTTAAAGTTACACTGTGAAAGTTCAACATTCGCTAATGGAATAATGTTTGAAAATAAGTATAGAATACATATTAAAACAAATCGTGTTAAGTCACTAGAAAGAATATAAACTTCTGCATTGCTAAAATAGCTACATTGTATGAGTAACTCAATCAAACATAGTACAATTTTGCACTAAAACCATGAAGACTTTCGCCGAAGCGTGTTACCTCTTCGTTAAGGATAAATTTTGTCAATGCTAAAGGTAGCAACTGTCTATACTAAAGGTGATATAAGTTATCAACGTCTACAATTTGCTATTCTGCAATGAGTATGATGACCAATGCTTTCCTGAGCAGCAAAAATACCATTAAAGACATAATTAGAAATATAGATTAGTACGAGCTGTGGTATTACCGGATGTCAAGAACGGGTCATACGCAAGTTGTTCCGAGCAATGAAGTGAAGATTAATGAATGCATATCACACGATTAACGGACTATCTTTTTTCTCACGTTTTTTTTTTCCAAATTGTTCAGATTGCTCCAGCATTCAACTGCTGGATGCATCTCTCCGTGCATAATTTACTACCAGCGCTCATCACTGGTTAGAATGTGACCTATATAGAGACTTACCCTATAAACCTATGGTAAACACTGAGCTGGATAGCGGCTATTTAGAACAATCTGCACCAATAAGAAACCGGGTTCGCTCGCTATGTTCCACTTTTCAGTTTATTAATGGTGAAGATTTCTCTTCATAGCCTCTATCCTATTCGTAGAAAAAGTAAACATAAGGCAATATAAATCTACACAAATGTCCATGTGGCCGTACCTACGAGATTTCGAGTTTGGGGTGTCTCGACACTGTTTATGCATAATGCTTGCACATTGTTTATTTGCTATAGACGCATTTTAGGACGCATTGCGCATATATAATGTGGACAAGCTATTATTATAAGCTGTCAAATTACTGAATTTCCCTGGGTTAAATATGATTTGTTGTTGTATTTATGATGTTTGAAACCAAAATAGAACATAGGTAGCCTGTATGTAATCTAATATATTATCGATATCTCTGTCGTTACTCAACGATCATAATTCAGTTTCGTAAATTGCTTTAATAGTAATAGAAACCCTGTGTGTGACATCAAATATATAGCTTCAGTTTAAACTTTACCAACTTATTGCTTTGCATCTTACCATACAACATGCATATATCTTATTCACCTAAAATGTATACAGACTGTAAAGTCCGGCTTATCGTTCCTAGGATTTCGACTCGTCTTGGTTGTTTTTTAGTAGTAAAGAATAATTGCAATTATAAAATGATGCAATACAATCACGAAAAACATGTTTAATATGTTTAAAGTATGTTTAGAATTTTTTACAATGAACATAAGTACATTACAATGAAAATCATCGTATTTGTCAGTTAAAAAAGAAATTGACACTCGCCTATATACTCGCGTATATCGGCCTCGTTATGTTGTGATAGCTTATGGTTTAAAATTACTTAATTCACACGTTTTCACCTTAAAGTATTTGAGAAGACACATTCATTTGACCGCAAACTGCATTTCCTTGACAAAATTACGATATTATAACTGTTACCGCTTTCCGAATATAAATAGTGTGATTATACATTTACAATAAGTCTATAAGCTTTTTTAATTCACATTCCCGTAGGGTAAGTTAATTTTGTGAATTCTTAATTTCTTAATTTTAGACATTTTTGATCAACATCCGCTGCTTCGGACGTCATCTCTGGGCGCTTAAACACCATGGATAAAAGACGGCTTAAGCATATCGGACGTTGTTAAAACTGACCCTAAATTACAGTACAGCTGCTGGGAAAACGTTTGGACAATTTCGAACACAGTATGCATTTCTGGTGTCAATACAGACGTATTTTCATTGGCATATTAAAATTATATTTAAATATATGAAATGGCTAGTCTTAACTGTTAAATTTCTAATTAAAGACACACTTTTATTTCGACATACTTCTTATACTTCACCACGAAAATTGTCCGGGAATAAAGTGTTACCCGTGTCCATCCAATGTTTGTCCGTCCATCCGATGATCGCACGAAACAAGATTTACATTCAAGTTTTTTTGTTTTTTTATGACTAAAGCAGGGCATCCGTGTCTCAAGGAAGGACACATTTGTTATTTTATTATATGTTGTCCTGTTTTATATGCATATTTAATATTACAGAATTATTTGAATTTAATGTTTTTGTAACGACCCAATAACACATTATTATAGACAGTCCTTGAAAAGGGGGAATGATGTTTAAAAATCCAGGAAGCTGTCCTATTACTATACATTATGAATACGTGTCTATCCCGATTTACCCCTCATTCGATGAAGACCTATACCAGAAGATCATAGATGGTTTTGTTGAGGCTATGGGGTAAATAATTAGTGGAGGTGGATCATTCTCAATCACATAGTGCATCGATTTAATTATCTCTCAAATGTGTTTCTCTAAAATGTGGGGAGAGATAGTTGATGGTGTAAATATATTATGCAGGTTCAAGGAATTTAGTAAAGGGGAGATGGATAGATAGTGGGATGGGTATGGGACACAGATTAAGTTTTATCTGTGGATTACCCCATTAATTTGGGGAGGTATGACAAGAACTTTACGCATAATGAAGCCTTTCTAACATAAAGGAATCCGGGAACATGCCCTACTCGTATACTTGCGAATTTCAAACTATGCTTTTTTAACGTGCTCGAATATACTCCGCAATTCGCGTCAGAAATACGCGTTCGAATCAAGTTACATATGTTCATACCCATTCAAGTACAGAAACGTATATTGGCCTCGTTATACACCAAGCCACATAAAATAATAGTTTTTATTGATGAAACGATGCAACTTATTTTTGTGTTGTGTTACTTTGCAATATGATCGACAATAGTGTAGATAGTGGGGGTACCAGGACAGTTTCTCCTCGCAACGGGGAACATAAACAATTATCAAGTTGCCTCCAGGCGTCATTAATGCAAAGATTCACACTCAGACGCACCTACAACTATATAAACTGCTTGATTGCGCCACTCGGGGAAACTATCCTGATCCATTATCTATACTATTCACCAATCCGGTTTATCAATTCAACAACAATAATATTTTGTCTAATCTATAGGTTAGTTTATTTTAATCCAGTCTCCTACTAACCAAACCATTTTGAAATCATTTAGCAAAGTCAAACGGAACCGTAGTCTTCATCATATTCAAAAAGTTTGCTTAAGACCTATATATTAAGTGTTTTTTTATATAGTTCTGCAAAAGCTTCTGCCATGCTCATGCCTTTTACATTATCGGCTGTCTTTGTAAGCAGCTGCGCACAGCCGTTAATGTAGTTAGCCTGGTTTCAATTAGGCAATCTGCGTTTTGTGTTTATCTCGCAATACATTTAACTGTTCATTGCATTTTTGTCATATCTCTACCGAAATTTGGCAAGTTATCTCACTAGCACATTTTAGGAAAAAAATAATATTAGCAGCTGCACCCTAATTAGTTTGATAGTAAGAGAGCTACACAGAAACACATCTACTAGGCGCCGAATTGCAGACTAACCCCAAATCAGCAAACATCTTTTATTTCCACAAGGCAAAACCTGGCACTCACAGACACGCGACCAGTTATACTATATAACGGTTGTTCTTATATACTTTTTCACTATCAGCATGACTTTAAAGCGATTGTTAAAATCTGCCTAAATAACAAACTCAATGATTCTAATTAGCATTCTTTTGTAATCAAGTCTGGCAAATTAACTGTGTCAGTAATAATAACATTAATATTAATTAAAACACTAATTTGCCATAACTTTCTTTTTAACGGTCATATTGAAAAATACAAAGAGAGATAACCCCGCATTCATTTACGTCAAATAAAAGTAAGCGTTACTTCACTTTGCCATTGTATTGGAAATATACCAAGTGATATAACCTTGCATACAAGATACCAATAGAACACAACGCATATATTATATTATCTATATGCTTATGTATCTTGTCCGTTATCTAGTATATACTTCTTGCCGTCAAATGATGACAACCATTTTTTATTTTTACATCACTGTTTATGCTGTGCTTTTTAGATCTAATAACTTTCATTTCGTGGTAACTTTCTGTTGCTGTAAGTAAATGATCCTGGTAATTATGATGCTTTTTTTAACAACATACTTTTTGATACCCTTACATTTCTTTGTACCAGTCTCATTATCTAATATGCATGAATATAGTTTACTTCGTAGTCCAACACATTCAACGATGGGTATTCCACAAGTTTCATCGTTCATTATACGAATAACGTTTTTATCGTCTTTACAATGAAATTGATTCTTCAGATCATAATCACTATTATCAAAAACTTATTCATCCTTATAAAAATATGCATACAAATATTGTGTTTTTATTGCATAGAACACAGAATTTGTATCAGTAAACAGTAACTTTCATTTCCTATCATATTTATTTCAAATGTAGTTGTAAAGGAAATCATACATAAAATATTTCGACAAGTCTAAAATGCATATAACAACATAAAATGGCGATTAAAATTAGTTTTTCTTTCATTCTGTTTATGGAAAATACATTTTTAGTAAACATTTTACAAGAAATAAATGAAGATCTTGCAGAATAGTCTAATAGAACCTTCTCATCATGAGTCAATTTAACATTAAATCTTCTTGTTAAATGTTCCATAGTCTTGCCAAATTCTGAATTGTTCATTGGCTTAAAGAAATCCTTTTCAAAAGTATTCTTACCGACCGTTCTTTTAGCAGTGTTAAAGTCTAACTTTAGCCACTCTAATTCATCAAACTGTACTTTTTCTATGTACTTTTGTTACGTTTAATCCCAACCATTCATACAGTTTCTAGTTTCTGTAATTCTGTTAGTGTTGTAACACGCTTACTTACTTTACTAGATCCTAAATTAAACTTTTCTTTTAAAGTCTTACAATAATCCGATAACCATTCATCTCTTATATTTAATTTCTCAGGAGCGAGAGGGTAGTCATTGTGTGAATCATGTAGTTTTTCAGGATATTCAAGATCGCATTCAACAATATAGTTTGATTTTCCTTTCTCAATCTTACTGACCTAATTGAAGTTGCCAGGAGCAGCGGTCGACACATAGCCCATCCATACAAATTATTTGCATCGAGGTATGTTATGTATTTACATTCTTTCTCACTGTCATATATTTTTTATATATTTGCAATGTAACTTATTCCACCTCTTAGTCCCTTTTCTATGAACAAATATTGATTAATATCAGTTATCAAATCAAGCTGAACTCCAGTCAACTTATGATATGCATCCCAAACTAATCAAGGACTACTAAAGTAATGACAAGGATCTAATGTGTTACTCAAAACACATCTTTTACTAAAGTTTTCAAAACCATCTGCTAGTAACAGCACATCAGTTTTATGATATAGGTCATGATATTCTCCCGTGATTTAATTGTATATGCTTTCCATATATGTTTCGCATGATCGTAATCTGCATCTGCAATATGTTCATCATTTAACTTAGAATAAAAGCTATCTTTATTAGGAAGTTTAGTTTCTTTAAAACGTTTAAAACTATTCATTTACTGATACGGATCAACACCTTTTCTTTTTACTAACTCTAACTTTTCACCAGGATAAGTGTGATGAACATTTAAATGACGGGATGTTTCTCACGAAACGTTCAAGTGATTATGACACAAATTGAAAACTATCAATAAACACTAGATTATTTCCTGACATAAAGCCAATTACTTTTCCATGTTATTTGGTATGACATTTATTGTGGTTTGAAACTTTCCGATATGCTGCATTATAAAATGCGAATCATAACCTCTAAAAAAATGAATACAACAGGTATTTTTCTAGTCAAACTGAAATTAAGCTTGCATTTATCATGCGCACTTTTTCTAAATGTTCCGGTTATGTGACACATACTTTTTATTGCAAATATGACATTTTAGACGCCTTAAATCCGTTTTCTTCTTCTACTGTCATTGTTAAATCTTTTTTTTAAATACTGTGACATAGTTTTCCTACAATATGTTTCTTCTTCTATCATTTTGTTCTATAAACTTATAAACAGCGTTTGTTCCTCTGTATGTCACAACTGGTTTAGAATATTTATCATCATTACCACAATCAGTATGCTTTTGATATGTGTCCGTGTATGATTCTTTTAGGATTAACAAGAGCTTAAGAAATATCTTCAGTTATTTCTCCAAAGTTAGCATATATAACAAGAGGAACCAATAATTTTCTACCACTGTTTTTAAACCTGACCTTCTCGTTTTCCTCTGGCATTTGTATTGCTTGTTTACCGTTAAGTGAAAGACAATCAGACTCATGCCATTTTTAGCACTGTTGAGAAAAATTGCAAGCATGTTTTGCAAAACAATTTTCTTTCCTTATGTAAGTTTAAACATTAACTGTTAAAATCTGCTATCCAAACATAATGCCTTTTTATTTTTTTTTAGTTAGAAGCATGTCAAACGTACTTTCTACTTTATCTTTTGATATTTACAAAGGATATACTTGCTCATTTTCATACTCGAATATACTAAAACGTATATTATTTGAGTTTCTATTTTTGGGATCTGATTTGCAGTAATAGGAAATGTAACACTGATAATTTAGATCTCGATATGTTTTTTTTATAATTTGATACTCTCTCAGGATATGTTTTAACAGAAAACTATAAGCTAAGTGACACCATCTGAAGCACTCATCATTATCTTTCTCGAATTTTAATATTAATCAAACCTTTTCTAGAATTACAAAGATCTTTTGATAATTCTAAATAGGAACTACTTCGTAAAGGTTATTTTTACCCAATTTATGTAATGTGCATACTGATTCGATTATCCAACCACTTCTCTCCGAAAGCCAACCTCCAATCCTATTTGTATCTCGTTAGCTGCTGTATTTAGCGCATCTTTATTTTCATTCTTGTTTATGATTAATATCGCAAAGCAAGTCAAATATAAGTTGTTTTGTATGATATAAGAACAACTTCATTCTCCTTGCTAGCAGCTGTTTATTTCTTTTGAGAATGCGATTTTTAAATCAACGTTTACATTAGTTATCTTTTCTAATTAGCTCATTTTCAAGAAATTGTGAAGCTATTTTCTTTTGTTTTCCAAAGTTGAGCACTTGGGTCTGTTTCATCTACAACATCAACTTGAACAGCTTTGCTACATTGCTTTGGGGATTTTTTAATTTCTATAACACTCATTATATAATATTACCTGAGATTATTTTTTAATCCTATATTTATTTTATTTTACTTAATTTAACCAGCATGAATTTTAATAACAATTCCACCATCTAATAGAGTGCTATAGTAAAATATTAAGTACCTTTATTTATAATACTACAAGTCGCAGATGAAATTGTTTGTTTGCTATAATTATCTTATCTCTTAATATCGCTCTTTCTAATTTTCCATGATACATTTAGCTCATTTGCTTTAGAGATTATATGTTCAGCTAACCCATTAAGGTTTACATCACTTATCAACTCCCTGTCAAGTTTGCTTAAATTTTTTAAATAAATTGTAATATGTAAATTACAATCCTTCTTAAATATAATTTTTTGCTCCATTTATAAGATTACATAAGATAATATTTCTTTAAGCCCATATCTATTTAACCTAAAAACATGATGTTATATTATAGTATAATGAATTGCAAATGTTGACAACAGGGATACCGTTTTGGAACGGTAAGTAGCAAAATGGACCACCGTGGAGTTTAAACCGTTCATGGGTGCACCAAACCTCACACTTATCTTACTGTCATCCCAATAAAGCGGGACAGTGTAAATAAAGAAATCCTCGCCATGAACTATTCTCTAATCAACAAGACAGCATAATTAAAGCATAAAGATGCTCGTGTATATATAAATACAAAAAACAACAACAATAGCCTAGAAAGCCACAGAGAAGGTACTCATTGACTTGGCAGAAGCCAGAGCAACACAAGAATACATCATGGAGGGCACGACAAGACAAGACTGCTGTAAAGCATCAAACATCACCGTCCTTTTGGGCTTTAGATAGACGTCATAAGAGGGTCCACAGCTAGTCCGGTCATCGCAGAATTAAAACGGAAAGCATAGTGACGAACTGTAAATGAGTCCACCAGCATGCATGCAGTGCGTTGCAAAATGATAGGTTCATAACCTCTTTTGATAAAACTTTTAACAAGAAATAAAAAAATATCGGACAGGGAAAGTAGCATTCAAGGAGGATAGTCAACCACAAAACACAGAAACAAACACGCAAACAGACAAACAAGAAGGCAAAAGTAATAACAAATGCAAACGACATCACAAACACAAAAGTGTTGACAATAGGGCTACCGCCTTGGAACGGTCAGTAGCAAAGTAGGCCACTGGGGGGTTTAAACCGGTTCTAGGGTGCACCAAACCTCACACTTACCCTACTGTCATCCCATTAAAACAGGACAGTGTAAATAAAGAAATTCCAGCCATGATCTAATCTCTAACCAACAAGGCAGTGAGGGGCAATATAAGTAAAACAAATATGCTCGTGTAAATATAATACAAAAAAGACAATAGCCTAGAAAGCCACAATGAAGGTACTCAATGTCTTGGCAGAAGCCAGAGCAACAGGAGAATAACCATTGAGGGCACGACAAGAAAGATCATAAACAAACATCAAACGCCACCGTCCCAATGGGCTTTATGTAGGCGTCATAATAGGGTCCACAGCCTGTCCGGTCATTGTACAATTAAAGAGGAAAGCATAGTGTCGAACTGTAAAAGTCTACGACATATTGTATGAAAGTGATCATGACCAAGGATATTACGAAGTTTGTAAATCACGTCACCATTGAAGTCAGGTTGAGATAGTCCATGTCGCTAAAGAGTTCTTAAATTACTTTTATATTTTGAAAGCAGATCAGGGTTACGATAATAATATTGTGCAAAGGTTTTACGAAGTGTATGGTAACGGTAGGCCTGATGGAGTAACCGTTTAGTTATACAAAGATTACGAATAGTATGGGCCTCAACTCGAGTACATTCTCTAGAAAAACGAATAAGTTGAGACACATAAAACTCATCAGAAGTTGCTGGGGGAACATCCCCATCTAAATGGGGATAATTAATTTGCAATGGAGAGATGTAAATCGAGAAAAGAAGCGTTAGTATCAGAAATATTAGCTTTATTATGTTGAAGTTCTTTAGAGTATATATTATTAACCATAGTAGAAAAAAAATGGTTGTCAATGTTCAATATGTCTTCCAGATACCGAGAGGTGTCATTAAAGGCTTCAATAACATTTGCCTGGGTATCTATCTGGTGAAAGACTAAACATGAAATTTCCTTCATAGCAATATAAAAACAAATCTGCGACAATGGGTGCACAGTTCGTACCCATAGGGATAACAACAATTTGTCTATAAGCGGTCGTTCAATACCTGACGAACATATTACCTAATAGGAAGATGGTGCTTCACAAATTTTTTGGCAAGTCTACATAGTGTCATTGTCTAAACAGCCGTTAGTAAAGCATGCTTTAATATTATTATAGGCCAAAAATGTTGTATTTTCACTAGCGAAGGTTTTTTGAATAAGAGCAATACGCTTGTCTTTGATAAGGTGATGTGGTAAGGTTGTATATAGTGTAGAGAAGTCATAAGTGCTTATAGATGGAACTTGACGTTTATTGAAAATAGTATCAAGGCCGTCTCCTGAATTTTTAATAGACGAAAACAAATTAATCCCAGAGTTTTCATAAGTAAGTAAGACAAGAAGTTAAAGGTTTGTAGATGTTTGTAGTGGTGGAGGCATTATAATTCGAAATAAAGCGGACCTTATACCGATGTTTATGTAATTTAGGAATCCAGTACATAGTTGGCAGTTTGTTCTGCTGTTCGTCTACCCCAGCCTTGAAGGTAGCGCACCGAGTGATATCTGTGGAAACAACATCATCCTCGATAGATTGAACTGAAGTATACGAATTAGTGCTACCGAGTTCCAGAGATAAATATTGACGTAATGTAGTCATCAAACAATAATTACATTATTAGCTGCTTTAGGAACTAAAACAAGTTATGATTTCTTGAATTTCCGATTTTAAATTTCGGAAACCTAGGTATCGGAGCAAGTAAAGAGGAGTTAGTATTATGAAAGGTAATACGTGTATCTATAATTTACAAAAAATGAATTTTAACAAGTAGAAAGAGAGTTTGGTTCCGCATGTTTTCTACTGCACCATTTTATACTAAAATCCTCCATGTATTTGGCGATATGAGCACGACTGGCATTACAATCAACTGTTGAAGGAAATGTATACTTAGGACCTTTCGAAAACAGATGCCGAGTACGTTCATAAACAATATCAAAATTACCAGTGATGACTTGACCTGCTGGAGCATAGCAAAAGTTTGATGTGTTATATTCACATTCCTTAGGAGTATTATTTATTATATCAAGGTCAGAAAACCTTTTGTTGTAGTTGAAAATAATATTTCTAATAGTTTTTATACTTATAACAAATTACTGGACATTCGGAATTATTGTGAAATAATTAGGGGTATAACCAACTAGTGATTATATCGAAAAATACTAGGCATGTCAATGAAATCAATACCTTTATTAAGATATATAGTATTTTTAGAAAATGTCTTACGTGATCTGACTCCTTGTCAATATGCGGTCGCAGAACATGTTGTGTGTAGCTTTGGATTATGGAAGCAGTGTTATACAAGGGATCTGTAATAATGCAATTTTGTCTGCTTCTTCGACGAGCAACTTAAGTGAAAAATCGGACAAATAGGTAAGCCGTGAAAGCATATAGTGCTTTCCAGACTGTTTAACAATAGTATGTACATTAGCGACTGAAATAATTACACGCGATTTACGTTTGACGTTACCATTACGCCTACGACCATGATACCTAGAGTTACGCTTTAGAATAAGAAATATAGAAACAATGTCAATATTAGTATCTTTAGAAATATTTCCTTGTTGATAAATATTGTCATTAAGGCCGAGTGGATATGGTGTCTGCAAGTTTTTCATCCACTTATGTTCTACTATATATCTAGCTTTTATTTTAAAGCTGGTAGGTTTGTAAATCACATCTCCATAAAAGACGGGTTGCGATAAACCTGGTCGCAAAAGTGTTTTCAGATTGCTATTATATTTGTCGAGGAGATCAGGTTAAGTTTACGATAATAAAACTTAGAAAAAGTCTTATGTAACTTATGGTAACGGTAACCCTGTTGGAGGAATTTTTCAGTAATGTTAAGATTACGAAGGTTGAAGTCCTTAACACGGCTACAACTCTGACAAAACGTATTAACTGAGAAATATACACGTCATAAGAAAAAGTATTGTGGATATCCTTATCCAAATGTGGATAATTAACAATATCGAAATCAAAATCATTTGTCTTATCATCAATTTTACTTTTTACTACTATATTTTCAATAGAATGTTGTCAATCAAGAAACGGATAAACAGAACCCGAAACGTCAGCTTTATATTATATTATATTGAAGTTAGTGATAAAGAAGTTATCTGTTTTAATTGTGGAACACATAATAGATACGACCTCAATGTAGATTATAATTACAATCGCGTGAAAAGTATTTATCATAGAAAATATCATTTAGACAAACATTTGAAAAAATATAATTATCTCCTGTGGAAAGGCAAAGATTTGAAGATTTGTTTTATAAAATTATAAAAATTTTAGATGAAAAAGAAGGTCAGAAAAGATCAATTAAATTCGAATACATATTTCAAAAAATATTAAAGATATTGAAAATAAAAAAGAAACAAAACCGATTATAACAAAAGCCACTAGATAAAAGTACGATCAGATTTGGATTTTTTTTTTTGAAAAAGAGTTCTGATTGAATATATTGCCCATTTAATTTGAATTTCTTTAAATACCTTTCCAGAGGTTCTGTAAATTTATCATTCTTTTAAATCTCTAACATTCCATTAAAGGCAATTATGATTACCTCATCGTCATTTTCTAGTTATATATTTGTTTGGACATATGAACGAAGTTGTTTAAAACTCCTATGATGTGTTTTAAACAAAGTCTTTTTTTCTGCTATTCTTGTTTTACTTACTAAAACAGCAATTACTGGAGGAATTGCACTAACTACAAGAACGAAAACAAGGAATTGCTGGAACTAATGCCAATACAGAAACACAAGCAATTATTCCTCTGGTAACACTGCATGAAATAAGGGATTTAATTAAAACTTAAATATGCTTAAATATATTTGAATTTCATGTGCTGGATTTAAGAGCAATTTAATTACACTTAAATATCTAAATTAAGTTTTTCACTTTTATGTCGAATTTAATTGAGTTTAATTTTGATTAAATGTATATTTACACCATGTTGCACATTTAATGTGTGATTAAATGTATCAATATACCATGTAGCAAATTTAATTTGCGATTAAATGTAACTATATACCATGTTGCAAATTTAATGTGCTATTAAATGTATACATACATCATGTTGCAAATTTAAGATGTGATTAAATGTATATTTACACTATGTTGCTAATTTAAGGTGTGATTAAATGTATACATACACCAAGTTTTAAATTTAAGGTGTGATTAAATGTATACATACACCATGTTTTAAATTTAAGGTATGATTAAATGTATACATACACCATGTTTTAAATTTAAGGTGTGATTAAATGTATATATACACCATGTTGCAAATTTAAGGTGTGATTAAATGTATACATACACCATATAGCAAATTTAAGGTGTGATTAAATGTATACATACACCATGTTTTTAAATTTAAGGTGTGATTAAATGTATACATACAACATGATGCAAATTTAAGGTGCGATTAAATGTGTACATACACCATGTAGCATATTTAAGGTGTGATTAAATGTATACATACACCATGTTTTAAATTTAAGATGTGATTAAATATATATATACACCATGTTGCAAATTTAAGGTGTGATTAAATGTGTACATACACCATGTTGCAAATTTAAGGTGTGATTAAATGTATACATACACCATGTTGCAAATTTAAGGTGCGATTAAATGTATACGTACACCATGTTGCAAATTTAAGGTGCGATTAAATGTATACATACACCATAGTGTAATGCAATGTGTGAATAAATGTATACATACACCATGTTTTAAATTTAAGGTGTGATTAAATGTATACATACACCATGTTGCAAATTTAAGGTGCGATTAAATGTGTACATACACCATGTAGCATATTTAAGGTGTGATTAAATGTATACATACACCATGTTTTAAATTTAAGGTGTGATTAAATGTATACATACACCACGTTACAAATTTAAGGTGTGATTAAATGTGTACATACACCATGTTGCATATTTAAGGTGTGATTAAATGTATATATACACCATATAGCAAATTTAAGGTGCGATTACATGTATACATACACCATATTGTAAATGCAATGTGTGATTAAATGTATATATACGCCATGTTGTAAATTTACGGTATGATTAAATTTATACATACACCATATTGTAAATGCAATGTGTGATTAAATGTATATATACACCATATTGTAAATGCAATGTGTGATTAAATGTATATATACACCATGTTGTAAATTTAAGGTGTGATTACATATACATACACCATGTTACAAATTTAAGATGTGATTAAATGTATATATACACCATGTAGCAAATTTACGGTGTGATTAAATGTATACATACACCATGTTTTAAATATGTGATTAAATGTTTAAATATACAACGTTGTAAATTGTATGTGCAATTAAATGTATTTATCATATAACATGCGGTGTGGGAGTGTAATAACACCATTCAATATTTTTGATATTCCACTAGTGGTATAACAAAGTTAATGACGTCATGTTAATGTATGTTTTCTGACGTAATTTGTGTCTATAAACTAAATGATGTCCTGCGTTAAATACCCAATGAGCTGTTGAACATGAAGTTACAAATAAAGACATGCCTACAAAGAGGAAATCAATTAATATAGACTTAAGCAGCTTTAAGTTAAGATGAAGAACTGTCTGAAGTTTTATGAACATATGTGAAATACTTTTGGCCAAGGTAAGGTTGCAGGTTACTTAAAGTTTGACGGATGACAGACGACAAAGTGAGCCCTAAGACGTAGGCGACATGTAAAGGGCATAACTCTGGTATCCACAGAACTGCAAGACAGAGTTACAGATCTTGTGTTATGCACATCATTACAAGATGGTTATTCATTGCGGTAAGTTTGAAAGTAATAGAACAAACGTTATTGAAGTTTTAGCCAGGACATGAACATCGAGACCGACTGACTATCACTATGTCCAAACACTATACATTATATCTTCTAGACAGGGGGCATAATTTAGAACATACAATATTATAAGTTATGGCCTGGAACGGATGGACAGACGGTTTGAACACTATATGACCTTTGGCTCATCGAGACCTGGGGCATAAAAACAGACAACATACAAATTGATGACAATACCTCACCATGAGCCAGTGGCTCGGATCTAAAATGAAGGGGAAAACAACATTTTTTTGTGGTTTTAATTTAAAAACAACTTAATTCTTACAATCTAATAACGTCTTCAACTTAATAGATTTACATTATTTTAGGACTTTGAATTTTCTTTTTTTTCAATACAACTTTACAGCAGTTTCATGATGAAGACCTTTAATGAACATGAACAAAAAGTGATGAAATGAACATGAATTTGGGGGGATTCTACCCCTCTGCCTACCCCTCCAAAGGGATCTGCAGTGGCCGTATTCTTTGCCCCGTGACCAAACGGGGCCCCCGGCAACCACACGGGCCACTGAATTGGAAACAAGAGTTCCATGGCTGATTTTTATCTGCTTAAAACTTTAGTAACACCACCAGGCATGTAATCAACTGAATAGTAATGCATACATGTACTTAAATTGCTTAAAATATGTAAATACCCAGTTAAAATTAAAATGAGGGGTATTACCTGTATGATTAAGACATTTTTCAACAATATCCAATTCAATTCAATTAAAACCAAAACTATGGGGTAATACCCAATTAACTTCCAAAGCTTATCTGCTGCTCTGATCATTCATAAACGAACTAGATTAATTTTTTTTGTCTTGATTTACAACATACCAGCAATCTCATTAAAATCAGACCCTTTATCATGCTATGATACTATACACCACTAAGGCATAGACTGCTTCACTGCGCATGTCGCGTTTCAGTCTATGCTCGGTATTGAAAGAGACAATGTCTGTAACTTTTATCTTATAAAACACAAAAAAAAATCGTTGACAAACATAACACATCAACCATTATTGAATATTTGCCTAATAAAATCAAGATTGTCAATAGTGATACAAAAAAAACACTTTGTAGGGTTGACTCATAACCCACACTAAAATTACACTCGCCGGTAATAACAGAACGTTGCTATCAACTGCGGTTAAAGCGGGCCAGATGTATTATTGCGTACTATATAGAAAACCTGATGTTGCAATATTCTCGGTATTGACCGCGCCCATGATTTTCTTCGTATTATTGCTGTAAAACATGCCATTTAGTGCATTTCTTTGAATTTATCATGCAAAAACACAGCATTAACACAGACTTTTTTTTTTCTTCCGGATATGTGTTTTGTGTGGATTTTCGTTTGTTCAGTTCACTCGAAAGTCGAACATCATCTGAAAGTTCATATGAAACGCGCGATTTCATTGGTTGAATTTAGTTGATCTTCTCATGAATATTGGTAAGATGAAAGGTCGATCTGACGTGACCTCCAAGGCAGTGTTGTCAGATCCTATAGCGGAGAGTATCAAAGCGTAATTAGAATGGTTTTAATGAGACTAAAGATACCAGTCGTAAAAGGAATATGGAGTATCTAACTCCCATTGCAAGATACATTTTGTAACGTTTTATAAGATACTGGGCAAAACCCGATCCCATTGCAAGATAAATTTGTAATGTTTTACAAAGTACAGGACGAAACCCCCCGTCAACTGCAAGATAAATTGTGTTTACTACAGAGATCTCTAATACATGTAAAAATTTCAAGACTTTATCATACAAAAATCAGTTTGCTTTCTTGTTATGTAATGAAGACGAATATATAATCAATAGAACAGCAGGGTTTATTTACACATGTTACAACATGAAATTTAATCATTTGAACTGTAATATAAGTAACAAAACAGGTCTGTCATGTTAGTGTTATAAATCATGGATTTTTCATAAATATAATGTGCACTTAACGGTTGTAAGAACTTGTTGAAGTTCTTGAATTGAATTGATAAACTGTTATTGTTGTTTATGCCTTATCTAATTAGATGTTTACTTATGTTTAATTGTGTTGTATAATCTGAATTAAGCTTTTGTTATTTTATAACCTCATGCATATATGTCAAAATTATTATGTGATTACTATGCCAGTGATGGCCCATAATTTAAAATAAAAGATATTCAATTCTATTCCTTACCTGGATATCCGCTAGGAGGCCACTAACGGAAATGCTGACCCAGCCAATCAAATGCAGGGATATCAAATTTCACGCGGAAAACTGAGATTGTGTCTTGTTTACAAAGAAATGTGTGTATGAAATCGTTTTAGTACAGTTATTTCGATATTTTATAAGCGTCGGTGATCAAGTTCGAAATGGTAAGTCAGTGTTACTTTGTTTGATGGGAAAAGTATGTGTAAAATATTTGTGAACAATAACGAATCCCGATCGATTTCGTACTCGTTGGAAATTATGGGCCCATCTTTTTTGAAGTTTTTCTATCCTTTTTTCAAAAGATATTCTCCAACGACCAGTCTCTTGACGATAATGTTCTTTTTAGATACTGCACACAACCCCCCATCCACTCCAAAAGATAGCATACTTTCGCTGATGGGGTCATTGTCGTACTGGGTACTACAGAAAGGCAACCGGGTTACATTTATGTTTACAGAAATGTACCTGAAAATTATCGAAATCCAGAAAGGCCCCCAAATATACATAAATGTACCCGAGACAAAATAACGCAAGAGTACAATGCGAAACTTTCATTAACGATTCACTTTTAAAAGTTTAGCTTACATATTTAATGTATTTACGTTTTTAATGGCGCCAATTTATATTTTGAAAAACAATATTTTTGATATCCCTTTTTGATGATTCGATTATCAGAATTCCCAATGCAAATTTGCGTGTGTGTGTGTGTTTTTCCAGTGGGGGCTTCGGAAATAAAAGTACAGGGATTCCTTCATTAACTATTCTTGAATGACGAGCTGTGTATTTGTTTACATTTTGCGCGGGGTTTGATGATTTACAACTTCCGGTTTTATGACAATACGTTCTAGATTTTATTACTAACTATGGCAGCCTAAATATGTTTTTAAGAACAATAGTGCAATAGTTAATGATAAACAATATTGTTTAAGTAGTTGTTTATCAAGTTCTAAATTGTTTCAATTCCGCCAATGAGATCTTGTTTGTCCGGCTATGTTTCTGTATATTTGGGGATAGTTCTGGATTCAAAGATTTTAGGGTACGTTTCTGTATACATAGATGTACCCCGGGTACCTTTCTGTAGTACACAATACGACAATGACCCCATCAGCCATACTTTCGCAGTACCTAAAGTCCTGAGTCAGTTGACGGCAAACAAACAATCGTAAATTCTGGCCCCAGCTATTTTTATATCCATCTTGATTTGAGCTTGAACTAGCGCTTCTAGTAGCTATAGCGCTTACATTGTATAACTTCCATTTAAACATTTGTTTACATAACGCGCAAGATTGAAAGAGTGGGTTATCAATCTGTTTTGCAGCAACATTGTTTAAGCATCCATTACCCAACTGGAAGCTGAAGTATGAAAACATGTGAAAAGACTCTTAGAGTAAAATACTAAGAATCAAATGATTGTTCTCTTAAAGGTCCTTATTCTCTTTCAGGACGATGTCAAATGGATTGATGGCGAAAATCAATATGAATGGAAATTTCCCCTCAAGAACACATGTCTCTGCAAAATTATAATTGGTAATGTATTAATTAAAGGTATTAAATCTAGCTCTGTAAAGGACAGCATGTACAGTACGGCTCACGCTAAGCACACACTTTACTCGATTCGCTGAGTTTGGCCCTATCGAGTGCCAAGCGAATCTATGCCAAGTCAATGTTTTGATTTGGCGAATCTATGTGGCAAAAGGACACGAAGTCACTCCGTGTAGAATCCAATTCACCATAAGTTCACACCTTTGGCGATTTATTTTTTGGGAACAAATCTAAATTTTCCGACAACTTCAACTTGTCCGACATCGTGCTTGAAAAAAGCAATCAATTGGCAGAAAAATACAAACGCCGAGTGCATCTTTCCCGTGCAAATTTGACATGACTGATAAATATAATGAATACATTCAGTAATTCATTTTGAAGTCTGCTTTAATGAGTCGCTGGGACTCACATATGTTGAAAGTCGGTAGCGCGGCGGATTTGTAACTGGATGCCACGGGTTCAATCCTCCGTGGTGCCACTGAGTTCCGTCGGAGTGTTCTTGGGCAAGACCCTTTCCCTTAGCCTCACCCGTCGGATGGGGACGTAAACCGGGTGGTCCCGTGTATCAGGTCTATCCTCCGAGCACGTTAAAAAAACATAGGAATCTATTCGATAATAAGAGTAGATTCCTATGTATCCTTCCCCTCTCTCTGGGGCGGCTCTAAATAACCTATACTGTGTTGATGAGCCATTAAACAACATTCAGTTCAGTAAAACATCAGCAAAATATGTGCATACAGTTTCAAAACTGTATCATTTTCGTGTTATTCCTTATTATATATTGCTACCATTCTTTGTTTTTCAAAGTATTTCTTTTAGAATATGTGCTTATATGGCGCAGTTGTCTCGGTTCTGTAACAGGTAATCACCATCATAAAAATCTCTTTTTTTTTTCTTTATGTTATGGTTGCAAACAGTCTACACAAATTTTAAACAGTTCAATTAGTCCTGAGTAGTTTGACATGCCAATCAAGTGTCAATTTAACTTTAAACATTTTAATTGTGGGTAATTTTTTATAACTTTCTTCGGTGGCATTTTGTGTTCATCATCCGGGATTTCCTAGTCTATTCTATTCTGTTATCTCAACAGAGAAGCGCAAAGGACCATGACACAGTCTAGGGATTTCCATACTAGCGAACACCAACAGTTAGTAGAACATTGTTACTGATTGGATGACAAATAGCTTTTACCCAATCAGAATACGCGTACTACATTGTGATTGCGTTCTACTTTAACCGGTGTCGTGTTATATTTGTTCTCTTGTTATCACATCGAAAACGGCTATTTACCACTTGTACAATTTTCGAGCAATGCGTCCATCGGACGCACATGTTTAAGAATGATGCGTCCTCAGAAAAAATGTGCGTCTAGGACGCGGGACGCAGAGCAAAATGAATCACTGACATTTCGGAAAAAAATATGTATTTCAAACTTTTAATGCATTTAATCAAACGTTTTTCCGTTTCTGTTGTCAAAAAATCAGTTCTCCTGAGACCGACATAAATAATTTGGATACCCATAATCCCCAGCACTAACAACAGGTTTATGACCCGGAATTCTTTACAATTTGTTTGCTTATTTTTACTAAAAAACTCATCGATATAATAATAATCAACAGCAGAATCGTATATCGTTTTACAAACACCGATTAAATAATAATTGTAATTTCCAGTATAGTAATTACTAATTGTATTTTATGTTGTCGCCGCGAAGCCGGTAATAGTAACCGCCATATAATTATCGTGACATCCGGGCATTCGAATTTTCAAAAAAAAAAAATTAATAAATAAATCTGCTTTTTTTAAAGTTATTGAATAATTATGCATTAAAATAACTGCAGTAATAAAATGTTGCACCTTTCACTTGTGCAGTTTCGACTCGGCGAACTCCGAGTTTGTATACACAAAGTATCGTGGCGTAACCGTTATACGCGAAGTATCGTGGCGTAAGTTCGCCGAGAGCCGATTCCCACGCCGAGTAGTTTTATCACCCAAACGCCGCGTAATTACGCGATTTGTAAATTCCTCACTCAGCATGAAGTGGTTGTACGCCGTGGCCTTTTGATATATTAAATGTGTAAATAAACAGATTCGTATATCTTACTTTCCTTTTCAGTAAATTTGTTCATATATATATCTTTCTTTCCTTTTCAGACAAGTGGTGGAGACCTTTGTGGAGGATGAAATTAAAAGGTTTTTAAAATATGCCCAGGAAAGGACTGGAGGTTGAGGGAGGAAGAAATAAACGAGACAATTTTTTTTAACTCAATGGCCTGGTGACTATCACGAGAAAAATTCAAGGACCAAGCAACCAGTCAACAGCAAACTCGAACACAGACCAGTGCTCAACAGTGGATTGCTCTCTCGCTTCCCAAATTGCAATCATGGAACCAAAAAAATTAAAGGAGAAGATTGACTTTCTTATGCAAAACACATCATCAATGCCACCTGCAAACATACTGCAATCCATTCCACTGAACACCCAGCATAATATGCGCACCTCACAAATACAGCCAATCACACAGAAAGCAATGCCACTTAACAGGCTGCAGATAACTACACCGACAATATCAAACACACATATTTCACCAACAAGCTCACCAAACACACAGAATATTTCACCAAAAAACTCACTAATGACACCAAACACACAAAAGAATAGTCCGTCAGTGAGCCAGCAAGTGGAAAGTATCGATTCCATGGATGACGACATTTATACTGCATATCAAGCTGTAAGTATCGGTCTATAAATACGTCTTGCTTGACATTTTCAAAGTAAGGAGTATCTTCCATAAATATTTATAATTAAAAATATTCACTGATGATACTGCGCAGATTATTTAACTGCTGGGATCGATTATAGGGACATCCTTCATGAGATGGGAGACGTGTGATTCTTTTCACGAAAGAGCGTATGAGTGAGTGAAAAAACAACATGTTACCATCGATTGAAGGATTTCTCTATAATCGAACACAGCAGTTAAATAATCTGTTTATTACATTTTAAATCAGTTTGTGCATGATTTTAACCGAAATTATTCGCTTTGTTGAACGTTATCAGCGGATAACGTTGACGTCAGTACCACGTTATTGACGTCAACTCGGCGTCACAGTTAGTTATTTTTGTGTTCGGAGTTAGATATAATTAGTAATAGTAATAATTTTTAGCTGAGAAATTCCAATCTTTTGCCGATGAAAATGTAATAAAAACGTGTTAATCTATTATACTTTAAAAACAAATGTAGGTATAAAGTGCAGACATATATTCTTTTGTAGAGTTCTAATTTTTGTTGAGCCCGTTTACGGATCTTGATTTAGTGATTACTATGTTGTCCGGGTATATATTTGTCCATTAGTCTGTTCGTTCATCCGACCTTTCGAAATATAGGTCACATTTGGTCAGATCAGCATGACATGATGTTGATCCTTGTTGAAAACTATTTTGATCTGACATTATACATGGCCGCCAGCGGCCATCTTTTTTACATAGCGTTACATAGTAGAAACTTGTAGCGACTACTCCTCTGAAACTACTTGACAGATTTCCATGAAACTTGACAGGAATGTTGCTCTTGATGTCTATTTGATCCCAGCAAAATTTTGGATAGGCCTGAAATTCAAGATGGCCACCACGGCTAAAAATATATTTTTTAAAAACAAGTTTGTAGCAACTACTTCTTGACAACTGTAAGTGATATTGATATCGGACTTTTTCTAAAATGATCACCATGACATGATGTTGATCCTTGTCGAAAATTATTTTGATTCAACATTAAACATGACCGCCAGTGGCCATCTTTGTTTACATAGAGTTATATAGTAAAAACTTGTAACGACTACTCCTGAAACTATGTTACATATTTTTATGAAACTTCACAGGAATGCTGATCTAGCTATCAAAACCTATCAGTAGAGCTTCAAGGTCGTTGACCTCTTTTTTGTTTCATTTAGAGTTCCAGCACACATGAAGTCGAGTTGGTTCCTGGCTATGGTGTGAGACTATCGGTAGCACAGCTTGATGCCTGCCTTAGAAGGCAAAAAACAGTGGAACTGCCATGGCAAGGCTTTTGATAATTGTGTTTTTTGACGACGAGACACTGAGAAACAGGTGTGTGAAGGGTTCTAAATCAAGGGCACCACTAGACGGCACGATTGTGAATGCCATTATTAGTAAGTAGTTTTGAGCTAGTTTTATTATTACTGTAACTTGACACTGTCCATAATTAAAGCAGATATTGAGCACAAGCAAATAAACTTTTTTTCACTCATGAAATGTATGTGTAGAAACATGATCTCATAGACCCACATAAGTGTGCTGTAATAAATGTGTTGATTAAAAGCTAAAAGTTTTTTTTTATTGTTTGTAATCGCTGGCACTGCAATATTTATATCTGTTGCTCATGTGACATCCATTAAAGAGACAATGTCTGTAACTTTTAGCTCTTAAAATACACAATATTACCGTCAATGTGTTAAATAAGAATGAAACATACAATTTGATTAGTTAAGATTTTGGCTAGCATTATTTTTTATTTACCGATATGTTATTTTGATATCAGATACAGGGTTTATAGAACAGACATGATAAACAATACAAATTTAATGTCCGAATCACTTTTTCAGAATATGTAACATCAAAACGACCAGGCTGTCTGGAGAGGGACATCACCCAGGCCGTAAATCAGAAGTGTGCCGATGCACGAAATCTGATGAAAATGAAATCTGCAAGTAACAAATTCTAAAGGTATGTTGGCTGCTGCTAAAATTATATGTAGACTGAAATTAAAGACAACAGTTCGGTATTTTGTTTTAATTAAATGCGAGCAGGTTTAAATTAAAAATGATACTGTATAAATAAATCAAGACGCCAATTGTAATGTTTGATAAAAACTTCAAGATTGCCACGACTCCCTTTAAATACATTTGGCATTTCATTCACAAAGTCAATATCATATGGTGAAAAAGTTGTTTGTTACGTTAAAGGTCAAGGTCGGGTGAAGTGGGGATTAGCTGGTTATGTCTCACCACAGTAAATGAACATTCCAAGTTTCATAGCAAATATTTTGATGGTGTTGAAGATGTGTCTTAAAAAAAAAGAGAAAGAAACCCTATGAAATTTCCTAAGTTTGTCTTTAGAGTTAAGGTCAATGTCACTAGTGGCGTCAGACTTAGTTTCAGAGAGTATTATGCCTTACCCCAATCAAGGTACATACCATGTTTCAGAGCAATGTCTTTGATGATAATGTAGGCACTTTGTCTTAAGATCAGTGTAACTAGGTGCCGCTTTTTATATTCGTAGGACTGAAACATTACTGATTGTACTATTAAAATCAAAATGAGTATGAGTACGATAGTTACAGTGTCACTATCAATTTGCCTACGAAATTGGTAAAGAATTTTCGTTCGTGAATTAATTTGTGGGAATTTTTTTTTTCCCAGCATTATTAAAATTTCACTGGATTTTTACCGTCAACAGCATGCTTTTCGAAATTGAATGCATGCATTTTAAGATTATTTTAATTGGGTTACGAGTTTGCATGAAAAATACATCCAGAAGCATTTTTCCACCCAATAGACAACCCCATATTATAGAAATGTTTTTTGTTTTGTTTTTGTATTTAGCCCCTACAGAAGGAATTAAAGGAACTATCCCTACATATGTTTTTAAAAGTGCTGTCTTTGGGGCGTGCTTGTTTTCAGGAACAGCTGGAGTAAAGCTGATATATACATATATATATTTACATCTCATTAACTCAATTCCTTTTTCCTCTTCATATGCATTTTAATAAGTGCCTCCATGAAAAGACGATACGACTGAAGGCTTTCTCGCCTCTCACCGTTGTGGGTTCAAATCCCTCTGGGAGCTAGACTTGTCCAAGGAGGAAGTGTCGATTCTTACGAATGGCGAGAGGTTTATAGTACTGGTTCTACCGAGGAACAATGGGATGGTATGTCTACCACAAAAAAATCGACTGTCATATATGGCCATACATAGGTTTAAAATGACCTAAAACACCATTCTGTTCATTTCAAACAAACCATAATGATGAATATGCTAGATATATAGCTGATTTTTGAAAAGTATATTATATTTTATATATTTCAAAACCATTTATGTAATTCAATCTGTTCATTATAATATTTTCTTTGATTACAGGTGGTTGCTGGATCAAAGCCCTGCGCAGGAAACATCTGCTGAAGTTCTGTGTTGTAAAAAGAAGATACCAATTAAACCTGAATATTATGTTCAAAGTTTAAACGCTTTCTGTCTTCTTTCTTCACATATTTTACGCCCTTAGGGACTTATATTAGCTCTTGCGATTGTCCGTCCATCTGTCTGTCCGTCCGTTAACTTTTTGCCTGACAACTGGTTGGCTAATCACTTGAAAGTATAAGGTCTACAACAATGAAACTTTGTAAACATCTTTAGCATGATCCAATGTATGCATCTAATAAAGGCCCATAACTATGGTTCATATTTTTTGAATTGTTCACCCTTTAAAAAGAGGTTTAACTGCCTTTAACAAGTGATTGTGACTGACTTTCAAAGTATTAGATGTATAACAATGAAACTTTGCACACATCTTTCAACATGAGCCAATGAAAATGTGTTAATTACGAAAAAAGGACCATAACTGCGATTTTTTAAAATTATTTCCCTTTGAAATAGGTTTACCCATGACAACCACAGGCGTATATGCCCTGCTAGGCTACATGTGTATGCCCCGCTAAGCAGTGATCTTGTTGCGGCAGGAAACCACAGAAAACAAGATCAGTGGATGACCTTGCAGATTCTAGAAATCAATCCCTGCAGGTGGTCAAGAAACTAAATGTGCTTCTGTCTGGTGAAGTATAATTGACATATAAGTGGCTTATATGTGACATATAAGTGGCTTATATGTGACATATAAGTGGCTTATATGTTGCTTATATGTACAGCATTGACATCCCAGCTAAACATATAAGCCACTTATATGTGACATATAAGTGATATGCAATACTTATCTGGACATATAAGTGACATAGATCTCATTTGCATACTTATAAGCGGCATAGATCTCATTTGCATTTAAAATCAATATAAGTCACTTATAAGTGAAAGATATAAGCCAAATATAAGTGACATATATGTAACATACATCTTGACATATAAGCAACATAGATCTCGACATATAAGCGACATATATGCATTTTCTGTAAGGGAGTGTACATGTATAATTAAATAAGTTAAATCTATCACACCATCGCCGAAATGTAGAATGGTCGTCTCTTCGAATTACTGTGGTAGTTTCATATGAACTTGACTACTTTATTGAAAATTATCGCATGAGAGACACAAAAAGAAATGAATGTTTAGGCATTGATCCACCTTTTTTCGTAATGGTCAAGCAAACAATTCTAGATGCATATTTAGTACTTCAAGTCGGATTTCCTCGATCCGTTCAACATCTCCGAGCCAGTCACACATTTTTTTCACGTCATATTTTGCTTTAGACTGAATCGTTCTTGTTTATCGTTATTCCACAATTTCATAATGTCTGTCCTCATCTTTGCATGGTTTTCTAACGATCTCCTGCGTGCACTATGGTAATTTTGACAGGGTAGCGAGCATTCTGGCTGCCATTAGGTACAATCGTCGTTGGATGCACGATATGACTGGTTCGTGATTATTAAAACAAATATCTACTATTTAATGCTAAATATATATAACGCAGTCTAGAGTTCATATGGAATTTAAGCTAACTTTTTTTTTGGCACTTTATAGACTTTTGGCTTGCCGTTTCACGCACTTTTCTAATATGACCGCATAGACAATGCCTGTATTACACGAAAACAAGCCATTTTTGTTACTATATATATATATAGTAACACATGTAATACTATTAATTATATTAGTAGACGACTGATTTATAATTCTTTTGCTGTGAGGTTTAATATAAAACTCAATACGTTTTGGGTCTGCTACGTAACGTGACCGACACATATCACTTGAAACATCAGCGGTGTCTGTCACATATTTTAATTTATCACATAACGTCCCTTGTTAGTAGTGTCGAACGCCCATTTAATATTCTATTGTATGACACACGTGTAATACAACCTGGAACGATTTTGATTGGTAGAGTTAAACCTGTAACACTACGCAAGTTTATTTTCACCCAGATCTGAGTCATAAACTGATTATTTGATACAGCTTATAAAAATAATGCACGTTATACAAAACATTGTTGTTGGTTTGTTAAAAATTGGCGTAAACTGCTATTTTGTAAAGAGGTAAAACACGAACTATTTTATACGTAACGTTACGTGTGAGATGCGATGTTGCGACGTCATATATGTTTTGGCGCTAAAGTGTGTCTGACGTCGTGGCGGTTCTATGTCCATTTGAATTATTTTTTACTAATTTATTGCAATGTTATGTGATAAAAAGGATCTTAAACTCATTCCCATTCCATATAAGATTTATGAAACTCGTTATGAATTATTTTTAATATTTACTCGCCAAAAGGCACATTAAAATTAAAATAATTCATAACTCGTTCCATAAATCTTATATGAAATGGGAACTCGTTTAAGATCCTCTATGTATTTTCCATGTTGAATTTAAAAATGAAATACATTGTATGATCGTTGATTATTAAATGTTATTTTTATAAAAAAAAAGTGTTTGTTTGTATAATTTCTGTCATATTTAATTTAAGCAGACCTTGAAAAATAGTAAACAACATATGATCATCTGCTTACATTTAAACAGGTCTCGGGAAAATGTAAGCCGGCCCTGTGCTTTAGTACACCATATTTAAAAGGAGTTGAATTGAAATTTAAGCAGACCTGTAATGATTTAGGAATTTCAAATCTAAAGGTGTTTTGTTGGAATTTAAGCAGGCCTTGATATTTAGTTTGTCGAATTTAAAAGGCATTTAAGTAGGCCTTAGATTTAAGTAAACATCATTTTAAGGTGTTTAATTGAAATTTAAGTAGGCTTAAAGATATAGTATACCACATTTAAAAGGTGTTTACTTGGAATTTAAGCAGGCCTTGGGATTTAGTGTCGAATTTAAAGGCATTCAATTGAAATTAAAGTAGCTCCAACAGTTTATTATACCAAATTTAAAAGGTGTTTTATTGAAATGTAAGCAGACATACAGATTTGGTATACCAAATTTAAAAGGTGTTTAATTGGAATTTAAGCAGGCTTAAATATTTAGTATACCAAATTTAAAAGGTATTTAATTGGAATTTAAACAGGCTTAAATATTTAGTACACCAAATTTAAAAGGTGTTTTATTGAAATTTAAGTAGGCCTAAGTATTTGGTATACCAAATATAAAAGGCATTTTATTGAAATTTAAGTAGGCCTTAAATTTAAGTAAACCACATTTAAAGGTGTTTAATTGAAATTTAAGCAGACTTAACGATTTAGTATACCAAATTTAAAAGGTGTTTTATTGGAATTTAAGCAGGCTTAGATATTGAGTATACCAAATGTAAAAGGTATTTAATTGGAATTTAAGCAGACTTGAAGATTTAGTATACCAAATTTAAAAGGTGTTTAATTGGTATTTAAGCAGGCTCAAAGATCTACTATACGAAATTTAATTGGAATTTAAGCAGGCTTAGATATTGAGTATACCAAATTTAAATGGAATTTAAGCAGGCTTAACGATTTAGTATACCAAAATTAAAATGTTTTTAATGGAAATTTAAGCAGGCTGAAAAATTTAATATACCAAATTTAAAAGGTATTTAACTGGAATTTAAGCAGACTAAAAGATTAAGTATACCAAATTTAAAAGGTGTTTAATTGGAATTTAAGCAGGCTTAAAGTTTTAGTATACCGAATTTAAAAGGTGTTTAGCTGGAATTTAAGTAGGCCTTAGATTTAGGTAAACCACATTTAAAGGTGTTAATTGAAATTTAAGCAGGTATAAAGATTTAGTATACCAAATTTAAAAGATGTTTAATTGGAATTTAAGCAGACCTGAGAATTCAAGATTCTATATTTAATTTCCACAAAATGCATGTATATGCCATATATAATAACATTTAAGTCCAACTTAAATCATCATAAAAACGCGGAATTTTGTGGAAAATTAAATGTTGATTAAATGTAAATTAAACTTCACATTTAATCATAATTTAAATTCACTGTCATTCCATTATATTACAAGTAAAAGTGTAGTTTAATTCTAATTTAATTGATGATTAAATGCCTATTTTCATGCAGTGTAATCTGTAACGCTGTGTCAATAATACAACACAATGTATAGCTACGCCTGTATGCAGCCAGAAGTCACGTCTAGTGACAAATTAGTTCTTCTGCTTTGCTTTTATTTTTTGTCATGTATAATTATAGTAAGACAATTTATTCAAAATATTTATACAATACCTTTATTTAATACCTGTGGAAGATTATTTTCTGATTCGATACTTCCACATACTAACTCCAGAGCATTAACTAAATCATTAGGACTGTTATAATATTCAACACAACCTCCTAAAATCTTAATAAACTTAGAAGAACCTTTTTGAATTGGCAAACCAGATAATTCTGTAAGTTTTTTATAAACATTTTGAGACAGCTTTGAATATGTTTTTTTATTATTGAAACGCGTTGTTATCAAATCAATAAAATCACTGTCTACTTTCTCATGTTATACAACTGTTTCTCCTTGTCTACCAATTAGTTCGTAATGTAGTGAGTTCAGGAAATCAATGTATAACATACAATAATGACCATCTTTACTAACTTTATAAGAATTGATATTTTGTTTTAATCTTTTCCCCGTAAAAACAGGAGCATGATTATACATTGCTCTAATTCTACTTTTATAATACCTTAAACAATCTGTTTCTCTTTCCAAACTTGTTTTTCTTTTTTATATGCTGCGTTTTTCATTGTATGTGTTTCTTTGTTTATTTGTTGAGTAATAGCAGCCTTTTCTTGGCCAATTTTAAAAATTACACGTTTTCTCTAATCAGAAATATGTTTTCTCTAATATATCTTCCTTTCATGAAGCCAGTTTGAGAGCTATCTATTATTGCTAATATGACGCGTTTTACTGTATTTGCAATCGCTTTTGTAGCGATTTTATAATCTGTATTAAGTAGACTAATTGGACGCCAGTTATCTAAAACTAGTATCTTTTCCTGATTTATCAATACTGAAGTACTAACCTTCTGGATGAGTTGGTTCCACAGCATATCATTACTGATGTTGACACCGAGGTACATTGCGCTACTGACAGTCTCACGAGTCTGACGGTGAAGTATGTATGCTGATGGGACTGGAGTTACTGAACATGTGATTTGGATAGGTGTACACTTACATGGATTGAACTCCTTGCCCCATATATCTTCCCATAAAGGGAGATTGTCCTGCTGCAATAGTTGAAAATCCTGAATACTGGAGACTACGAGGTACACTGCGGTGTTGTCTGCAAACAATCTTACCTTGGACTTGATGTTATGCCTCATCAGTATGGAGTCCTAGATAACTAGGTTAATGCATATGATTGCTTGATATCTAGGTTAATGCATATAACTACTTGATCAATATTTTAATGAATGGGACTTCTTGATACTAGGTTAATGCATACAACTACTTGATACATAGGTTAATGAATAAAAATTCTCGATACATAGGTTAATACATACGCCTACTTGATAACTAGGTTAATTCATATAACTACTTGATAAATATGTTAATGCTACTTTTTAAATATGTAAATGCATATGCCTACTTGATAAATAGGTTAATGCATATGACTGCTTGATATCTAGGGTAATGCATATGACTACTTGATAATGTTTTAATGAATGGGACTACTTGATAAATAGGTTAATGCATTTAAGTACTTCATTACTAGGTTAATGCATGTCTACTTGATAACTATGTCAATGCATATAACTACTTGATAAATATGTTATTAATGCATATACCTACTTGATAACTCTTTCAATGCATATACCTACTTGTTAACTAGGTTAATGCCTTTGCCTTCTTTTTAATCAGGTTAATGCATTTGCCTACTTGTTAACTAGGTAAATGCATATGCCTACTTTTTAACTAGGTAAATGCATTTGATGTGTACGTTAATGCATATGACTACTTGATATCTAGATAAATACAAAGTAGAACTTGATCACTATGTTAATTCATTTTACTACTTGATATCTAAATTAATGCATTAGAACACTTGACCTCGAGGTTAATGCATATGACTACTTGATAAATATTTTAATATATATGGCTATGTTATCATTAGGTTAATTAATATTTCTCCTGAATGAATATGTAATTCACGTGAGTACTACATACCTAGATATAATTTTCGTGCGTACCATGTAAGGTGATCCGCGTTTTACTTGGGTGCTGATAAGCCTGAACTGACACATGGGGGGGGGGGGGGCAGAAAAAAATCGAACGCATATATCAGTTATGCCTGTTGTGTAACGTCATTGTGAAAATAAACAAGCAAAACGGTAGTAGTATGCGATGTCAACGCGCAGAATTAAACGAGATGGAAGACAAATAATCAGTCATGGGTATCCGGTTTAGAAAGGAAAATTCCAGCCCTCTGTTTAACTGTTTAATTAGAACCTCGGCAGAGCCTTAGTTTCGAAACACAACAACACTTATACCTCGTGTTGGAATTCTCAAGCTTCTACCCATACCCATGCAATTTCCTACAATCATTTACTCTGTTTCAACGAAAAGGTTATACGTCCAATAGGAAGAGTAGGATTTACAGAATACAGTCACTCTAACAAATATAACAACGCAAAGGTGATTACAAATGCATTCAGTAAACAGTAAAAAAGCACACCACAAACATATAAGGGTTGACAACAGGGCTACAGCATTGAAACGGTCAGTGTTAATAGGGACCACCGGGGAGATTAAACAGGTTCAAGGGTGCAACAAACCTCCCTCTTACCCTGCCATCATCCCTAAACAACAGGACAGTGTAAATAAAATTAAAACCCCGCCAAGTTAACCCTTACATTGAAGAAAGCGTAGATAGGTGTAATAATAAGAAAAAACACAGAAATGTTTATGTATATAATATATCAAGAAATAAGTTAAACCTTAAAAGCTAATCTCATATGTACTCGATGCCTTGTTTGAAGTCAGAGCATCAATGGGAAAACCGTTAAGTACACGAAAAACAGAGTGAAGGACGAAAGTGTACTCTATGATTTTTAGTTTGAAACTACAATCTTGACAGTTCCAAAATTCAAGTATGTTTCCTTCCTGAAAGAGTGCACATAGCTACAACTGGATTAAAAAATATAAATGATATATTTGATTAATACTGCAATGACTTACTTATATCACAAGTTAGACCTATATACCCTGCAGCGCATCCTTCATCACAGTGCCCATTAGTTTTATCGCATGCTATGGCATCTTTACAATGTCCACACGTGTTCTCGCAGTTATACCCATATTCGAGTTCAGTACATCCTTAAACACGTAGAACAGAACTATGTATAATCAAACACCACGTCAAATAGAATGTGTAAGGTATTGCAGAAGTACAGGGTATATAAAACAATATTATAACACATCTTGACACGTTCTAGACATTACCACGGAATACGGAACGAGCGCACTAGTGGAGCATATAAATGTATTAAAGCAAAATGTAAACATTTTAACTTTTATCATAGCGTGTGTCAAGTGAAAGGTTTTGCTGATATGTTTAAACATAGCTACATTATGACACATCTATTATTTTACAAATTTATACTTGACATTGTTTCTTGAAATTTATCATTTGCAAGATGTGTGAGATTGAAATAAACAAAACAAACAAAAAACATTCATATCCTAAATATGTCCGTCTCTCGTTTAAAAAACAGTAAATAATATATAAGCCATTTTCAAACATGTGACCCAAGGGCGGGAATAAAGGTGTTCGAATGTTTGCATTTGAATGAATTCGTTAGACATTTTCTACTATTCAGTGGTGCGGTTGCTTGGAAGTGGCCTTGACCTTATTTTAAGAAAATTAAAAGCCAACAATCACTCTTGGAAATTTAATTAAAACTGACAAAGTGGTTTCTTAGCAAATAAGATTAATTCAAAGTTAACGAATGATATACAATAAACGGTGAATGCTTCTATGAGCAAATACGTGTCCATACCATGCCAAAATACATTACCTTCTCGACACATTGGTGGTTTATATCCTTCCATACATTTACCGGGACATCTACCTGCCTGTGCATTGCAGGAAATGTTACGTTCACAATGTCCACATCTGCTGGTACAGCTTTCGCCAAAGGAAAATGGATCACAAACTGAAATAATAGCGTTTATGTCGTAACTAGTTGTCGTGGGCCTAGACACGAGGTTTTTCTCATGTTATCTTTGTTCTCTTCGTCAAAAGAAAAACAAAAACGATATATAGGGTCCTTTAAAAACCACAGCGTCCGAACGCAATGGCATCGTAGGTCCGCACTGTACTGCAAACAAGGACTTGACAATATAATGAAAAGACAGAAAACAACAGAAAGGGTGGTGGAGACAGGGTTACTGACTTGGAACGGTCAGTAGGCAATAAGGCCTACTGGTTAGCTTGAATCGATTTTATATGCGCACAATCCTCGCTATTATCCTGTCTTCAGCGCCAAAATAGACAAGACAGTGTAAACAAAACTACATCCCGTTAAAATGAATTTGCTAACAATAAAGTCCACATCCAGAAAAACTAACTAAAGAAACACATACAAAATAATAAACATCTCAGGATGTATCCAGAATCGTACTGAACAACCATAGTAGTTGCAGCTAAAGAGAAAACCAATCTAGGGTACGACCAGAAAACCCGAGGGACGAAAGCTCATGAAGCCACCTCCCTTAGTTGGGGTTTCAGTAGGTACAATCATAGAGTCCCAAGATGTAGTCCAGTCATCGCACAAGTGAAAAATGAAGCGTAATGACTGACTGTAGAGGGATCAATCACTAAACATGCAGTGCGCTTTAAAAACAAAGGATTATATCCTTTTCTGACGAACTTCCTGATTACGTTTGTAAAGCAGTCAGGAAACCCGTCAGACCCCTTTAACTTTCGAAGTTTATAGTGTAGTATACAATGTAGAAAAGTCGTAGATGCTTAGAGAAGAGGTTCATGTATCTTAAAACTGTAACAGAATATTAATCTGTTATTCAAAGTTAAACTGTGCAAGTTCAACATTCGTTTATAGAATAATGTGTGAAAATAAGTATAGAATACATATTACAACAAATCGTGTTAAGTCACTAGAAATAATATAAACTTCTGCATTGCTAAACAAGGTACATTGTATGAGTACCTCAATCAAACGTAGTACAATTTTGCACTAAAAACATGAAGGCTTTCGCCGAAGCGTGTTACAATCTAACATTTTCGTCGCCTTAAATTCATAGCAACATGAAAACAAAATGGACAATATAGTGCATGCTTCATAAATATAGGTACACTAACAACGTTAACTTTTCCGCTTAAAGTGGTTACAGCCTCCGTAAGCGTTAACTATTTAAACGTTTAACCTCAGCTAAAGTAACACTCACCTCTTCGTTAAGGATAATTACCATTGACATTAAAGATAACACTATTTCATGTCAATGATAAAGGTAGCAACTGTCTATACTAAAGGTAATATCAGTTATCAACGTCTACAATTCGCTATTCTGCCCTGAGCATGAGGACCAATGCTTTCCTGAGCAGCAAAGATACCATAAACGACATAATCACAAATATAGATTAGTACGAGCTGTGGTTTTTTAAACATATTTATTTTACTCGTACATCGATTGCGAAACAAGTTATTGCAACTTAGATTAATCACTCCCGATGGCTTCCTAGGTACCTGGGTAGAACCAGTACTAAGCGATGTGGATTAGATATCCTGCTCAAGGATAAATAACGTGGCCAAGGCGAGGATCGAACCCACGACCTCTCGATCTGGAGTTCGGCGCTCTACCACTGAACTACGAGCTGTGGTATTACCGGAGTTCAAGAACGGGAGATGCGATGCGCAAGTTGTGCCGAGCAGTGGAGTGAAAAATAATGAATTCATATCGCCGTAGGCGTATATCACACGATAAACGGACTATATTTTTGTCTCACGTTTGTTTCTTTTCCAGAATTTGCCAATCCGGCAGATTGCTCAAACATTCAACTGCTGGATTCATTTCTCCATGCAGCATTTACTACCAGCGCTCTTCACAGGTTGGAAAGTGACCTATATAGAGACTATCGATAAACCTATGGTAAACACTGAGTCGGATAGCGGCTGTTAAAACAATATTCACCAATAAGAAATCGGGGTCGCTTGTTACGTTCCCCCTTTCGGTTTAATAATTGTGAAAGTTTCTCTCCATAGCCTCTATGCGTAGAAAAAGTGAAAAGAAGGCAATGCAAATCTACACGAATGTCCATGTGGCGTACCTACGATATTTCGATTTTCGATTTCGATTTTCGGGTGTCTCGACACTGATTATGCATAGTACATGCACAGTGTTTATCTATAGACACATTTTAGGACGCATTGCGCATATGTAATGTGGACAAGCTGTTTCTAGTTGTGTTATTATTATTAGCTGTCAAATTACTGAATTTCGCTGAGTTAAATATGACGTTTCTTTTTGTATTACTTATTTTTATGTTGTATTACTTTGCACTAAGATCTACAATAGTATAGATAACGGGCACCAGGACAGGTTCTCCTCGCAACGGGGTACACAAACAAGTTATATCCAGCCGTCATTAAAGCAAAGAGGCACCCACACGACCCAGACGCACATACAACTATATAAACTGCTTGATTGCTCCACTCGGGGTAACTATCATGATACCCCATTATCTATACTACTCACCAATCCGGTTTATCAATTCAAGAAAAGTAATATTTTGTCTATACTGTAGGTTAGATTATTTTAATCCAGTCTCCTAATAACCAAAACATTTTGAAATCATTAAGCAAAGTCAGACGGAACCGGACAGTAGTTTTCATCCTATTCAAAGAGTTTGTTTTAGACCTATATACTATTATTATATTTTTTTTATATGATTGCAAAAGCCCCGTGCCATGCTCAGGCCTTTTACATTATCGGCTGTACGATTGCTTTTTAAGCAGCTGCGCACAGCCGTTAATGTGGTTAGCCTGGTTTCTGATAGGCAATCGCATTTGTGTTAATCTCGCAATCCAATTATTTAATGATCATGGCTCGCTCCATAAACGTCACCAGAACTCCATTTTGGCATATCTCTACCGTAACGAAACGTAGAGATACACAATAATTTTGGCAAGTTATCTCACTAGCACATTTTAGGGAAGAATTCTTTGTATCAGCTTCACTCTAATTAGTTTGGTAGTAAGAGAGCTACACAGAAACATATCTACTTGGCGTCATAATTGCAGATTAATACCAATCAGCAAACAGCTTTTATTTCCACCAGGCAAAACCGGGCACTCACAGACACGCGACCAGTTATGCTATATAACGGTCGCTCTTATATACTTTATCACAAGCAGCCTGCATTCAAAACGGGTATTCAAATTTCCCTAAATAACAAAATCATATTTAGTGATTCTAATTAGCATTGTTTTGTAATAAAGTTTAGCAAATTAATTGTGTCAGTAATATTATGTGTCTGAAGTTGGCTCGTGGTTCGGCGTTGGACATTCAAACCCAGTTCGGTATTCAACATTCGAACCTAGTTCGGGGTTGGACATTCGAACCCAGTTCGGTATTCAACATTCGAACCCTGTTCGGGTTCGACATTCGAACCCAGTTCGGTATTCAAAATTCAGAGTAAGTTCGGGGTTCTTACTCTGAATGTTGAATACCGAACTGGGTTCGAATGTCGAACTCCGAACTGACTTTGAATGTTGAATACTGAACTGGGTTTGAATGTCAAATCCCAAACTAACTTTGAATGTTGAATACTGAACTGGGTTCGAATGTCGAACCGCGAACTGGGTTCGAATGTTGAATACCGAACTGGGTTTGAATGTCGAACCCCGAACTGGGTTCGAATGTTGAATACCGAACTGGGTTCGAATGTCGAACCCCAAACTGGGTTCAATGTTGAATACCGAACTTACTGAGTACCTTCTTTGTGGCTTTCTAGGCTATTGATTTTTTTTGTATTTATATATACACGACCATCTTTGTGTTTTACTTATATTGCCTATTAATGCTACCTTGTTGGTTAGATAATAGTTCTTGGCTGGGATTTCTTTATTTACACTGTCCCGTTTTATTGGGATGAAGTAGGGTAAGTGTGAGGTTTTGTGCACACTAGAACGTGTTTAAACTCCCCCCCCCATCCCCACCCCCAACGGCCTTTTATCACGGACCGTTCCAAGGCATATTCTATTGTCAACCAGTTTTGTGTTTGTCACGTCATATGCTTTTATTCTATGTTAAAATTGCCATTTATGTTTGTCCTTTTGCGTGTTTTTGGGTTTACTGTCTTCTATGCAAGCTGCATTTCCTGTTCGACTTTTATACTATTTCTACTGTCATTGTTAAATCTTTTTTTAAATTATGTGACATAGTTTTTCTTCAATATTTTTTTTCTTCTATCATTTTTTCCTATAAACTCATAAACGCCGTTTGTTCCTTTTTATGTCACAACTGGTTTAGAAAATTTATCATCATACCAACTCTGTACCAGTAACCACAATCAGTTTGCTTTTGACATGCTTCCGTGTATGATTTTTTTAAGATTACCAAGGGCTAAAGATATATCCTCAGTTATTGCTTCAACGTTAGTATATATAACAAACGGAACCAATAATTGTCTATCATAGTTTTAAAAATTAACCTTCTTGTTTTTTTTTTCTGGCATTTTTATTGTTTGTTTACCGTTAAGTAAACGACTATCAAGCTCATGCTATTTTAGCACTTTTTCTGTTAAGAAACATTGTTTTGATAAGTATAAACATTAACCTATTAAAATCTTTAATCCAAACATAATACTTTTTCTTTTTCGTTAATTTAAAGCATGTCAAAAGTATTTTCTACTTTATCGTTTGATATGTACAAAGGATATACTTGCTCATTTTCATACCCGAATATATTAAAACGTATTTTATTTGATTTTCTATTTTGGGATCTGAATATTTATGGTAACAGAAATGTAACTCTCTGATAATTTAGATCCTCAGTATGGTTTTCATAATTTGATTCTCTCTCAAGATATGTTTTAACGGGAAACTTATAAGCTAAGTGACACCATCTGAAGCACTCATTATCCTTCTCTTTTTTATATTAATTAAACCTTTGCTAGAATTACAAAGTTATTTTGGTAATTCTAAATAGGAACTAACTCGTAAAGGCTAGTTCTTTACCCCATTTATGTAATGTGCATCTATTGATTAAATTTTCCAACCACTTCTCTCCGAAAGCCATACTCCAATTTGATTTGTAATCTCGCTAGCTGCTGTATTTAGTACATCGTTATTTTCATTATCTTTAATGATTAATATCGCAAAGCAAGTAAAATAAGCTGTTTTGTATGCTATTATAACAACCTTATTATCCTTGCTAGCTGTTCTTTTTAAAAAATGCTAAATCAATAATTAGCTTAAAGCTACCTGTTCTTATTAGTTCATTTTAAAGAAATTGTGAAACTATTTTTTTTTTGTTTTCTAAAGTTGAGCACTTCGGTCTGTTTCATCTACAACATCTACTTAAACTTTGCTATATTGCTTTCGGGAGTTTTCAATTTCTATCACACTCATTATATAATATTAAATAAGATTATGTTGTAAGCCTATATTTATTTTTATTTACTTAATTTTACCAGACTGAATTTCAATATCAATTCATCCGTATACTCATACTAATAGAGTGTTATAGTAAACAATTATCTTTATTTATAATACCACGAGCCGCAGATGAAATTGTTTGTTTGCAATAATTATGTAATCTCTTTATATCGCTCTTTCTAAATTTCCATAATAAGTTTAGCTTTAGAGATAATCTTTTTCAACTAAAACATTAAAGTTTACATCAATTATCAACTCTCTGTCACGTTTGCTTAAAGGATTAAAATAAATTGTTGACATTTGTTCATCATGTTCATTACAATCTTTCTTAAAATAAATATTTATTTTGCTCCATTTATAGTATTACATAAGATAATTTTTCTTTCAACCTATATTTAGTTAACATAAAAATATAAAGAAATATAAAAAGATCGGACAGGGAAAGTAGCATTCAAGGAGAACAGTCAACCACAAAACACAGAAACAAACACGCAAACAGACAAACAAGAAGGCAAAAGTAATAATAAATGCAAATGACATCACAAACACAAAAGGGTTGACAGTAGGGCTATCGCCTTGGAACGGTCAGTGGCAAAGTAGGCCACTGGGGGTTTGAACCGGTTCTAGGGTGCACCAAACCTCACATTTAATTAAAACGAACCTCTGACACAAATTAAAACAGGACAGTGTAAATAAAGAAATCCCCGCCATGATCTAATATCTAACCAACAAGGCAGCATCAATAGGCAATATAAGTAAAACACAATTATGCTCGTGTAAATATAATACAAAGAAACAATAGCATAGAAAGCCACAAGGAAGGTACTCAATGACTTGGCAGAAGCCAGAGCAACAAGAAAATAAACCATTAAGGGCACGACAAAAAAGATCATAGACAAACATCAAACGTCACCGTCCCAATGAGCTTTAGGTAGGCGTCATCATAAGGTCCACAGCCTGTCCGGTCATCGTACAATTAAAGAGGAAAGCATAGTGTGGTGAACTGTAAAAGGGTCCACCACCAAGCATGCAGTACGTTGCAAAATGATAGGGTCATAACCTCTTTTGATAAACTTTTTAACAAGTTTAACAAAGATAGTACGAAAGTGATCATGACCAACAATTTTACCTAGTTTATAAATCACATCAGCATGGAAAAGAATATGATAATGGACCTTTGAAAACGGCCGAAAACGACACATACGAAATATTTATCTCGGTTTGGTTGAGAATGTTCATGAGCGGTAGTGAATTATGTTAGCTACCGTTCACGCCCTCTAGCCCTGGGTTGAGCAGAACTCAATATTAAGAAAATCAATAGTACAACATTTTAACCGTCCCGAAGATGGCATGCATATGGCGGTGGACATGGAGATTAATCTCCCCATGTCGTACGGCGTATGGTCCCAGTATCTAATAAAAAGTCAGGTTGTGATAGTCCTTGTAACAGAAGAGTCCTAACTTACTTTTATATTTGGAAAGAACATCAGGGTTACGATAATAAAATTTTGCAAAGGTTTTATGAAGTTTATAGTAACGGTAACCATGATTGAGTAGCTTTTTAGTTCTACAAAGATTACGAATATTAAAGTCCTCAACTCGAGTACAACCTCTTAAAAAACGAATAAGTTGAGACACATACACCCCATATAAAGTTGCTCGGTGAATATCCCCATTCAAGTGGGGATAATTAACAATATCAAAATTAAAATCAACCTCTTGTCATAAATTTTGCTAATTATTTCTCCATTTTCAGTCGAGAGATCTAAATCAAGAAAAGAAGCGTTATTATAAGATATATTAGCTTTGTTAAACTGAAGTTCCTTAGGATAAATATTATTAACCATAGTTGGAAAGAATGGGTTGTCAATGTTCAATATGTCATCCAGATACCAAGAGGTGTCACTAAAGGCTTCAATAACATCTGCCTGGGTAGCTGGTGAAAAGAAATTTAAAAAGATCGGACAGGGAAAGTAGCATTCAAGGAGGACAGTAAACCACAAAACACAGAAACAAACACGCAAACAGACAAACAAGAAGGCAAAAGCAATAATAAATGCAGACGACATCACAAACACAAAAGGGTTGACAATAGGGCTACCGCCTTGGAACGGTCAGTGGCAAAGTAGGCCACTGGGGGTTTAAACCGGTTCTAGGGTGCACCAAACCTCACATTTACCCTACCGTCATCCCATTAAAACAGGAAAGTGTAAATAAACAAAATCCCCGCCATGATCTAATCTCTAACCAACAAGGCAGCATCAATAGGCAATATAAGTAAAACACAAATATGCTCGTGTAAATATAATACAAAAAAAACAATAGCCTAGAAAGGCACAATGAAGGTACTCAATGACTTTGCAGAAGCCATAGCAGTAAGAGAATAAACCATTAAGGGCACGACAAGAAAGATCAACATGAAATCTCTTTCATAGCAAAATATAAAAAAATCTGCGACAAGTGGTGCACAGTTCGTTCCCATAGGGATACCAAAATGTGTCTATAAACGGTGGTTCCATACTATTATTTAATAGGAAGATGAGTGCTTCACAAACTTCATAGCAAGTCCACAAAGTATAACAAAGTTTAGAGCAGACTAAATATAAATTCTTATCAGAACGTTTTGATAAAATAGAAAAAATAATAAAATTCCCGTAGAAGATATATTAGAATGTTCAAATGATGAAGTTATTCCTGTAAATGGTTTAGACTCAGATAATCAAAATATAGTTATTTTTGATGAGTGTGTTTGTGGACGGGACGTAATCATAATGATATTATCAATTATTTTATTCAAGGCAGACATAGAAACTGCTGTGTAATTTATTTAATACAACCTTATTATAAAGCTCTTAAAGACACCCGATTGAATTGTTCTCGATATTATATCTTCTTTGCAACTCCAAGTAAACATTAAATTGACATGCTTTTTAGAGAACAAGTATAGATCAGTTTAAACAAGCCGTATGACTTTCTGTATTTTGATCGCCCGAGGAAGTCAGCGAAGGGTAACTTACCATTGAAATTAATCTAATCATATGTTTTATATAATGGGACTTTTTAATGATCTTGGCAAGAAAGTTAGTACTGGCAGCGTTACTATTACAACTTTCGGTATTGTGCTGTTTGAGTATGTAAAACAGGAACATCTGGTTAATTATCTTCACAAGAGTTAAAACAAGGAAATATTTTAATATAATAAGAGAATTATAAATGTTGGCAATCCAGCTGGACCGGATGATGTAGCAAGAAAGCAATTTACTATAAGAAAAATAACAATTGCTATAAACAAATTAAATATAGACAATATTCCAGAGATAATTAAAAATATAACAACAGGCGTTGGTGACAAAATAAATCAGGTACAAAAACAGTTACAAACATACCGTGAGAAAATGATTGATATTCATAATTGTTTAAAAAATGAAAGAAAACTTTGCTTTAAAAGAGTTAGAAAGGAAAGAGGCCGGAGTTGAAGATGGAGAGCTATATAAAAGTTAAAGTGAAAAAGTACAAGCTGGTGTTGAAAGTAACAATGAGCCATTTCGAGAAATCAGTCGATAATAATGAATTAGAAACTGCTACTAATACAGTTACAAGACAAGATGAAAGGAGCAAAGCTTTTGATAACGAAATAGCACTCATCAAATAGTTTAATCAAAATTCTGAAGGACGACATGAAGGGGTTCTTCAGATAATTAATGATTTAAAAGTTAAAGTAGACAAATCAAGTCGGATTATAAATGTTGAATATTTACAATAGATGGAATATGTATTGTGCAAGATAATGTTTGTTATGTATCGTATCCAAAGAACAATTGGAACATATTTTCTAGAAGCGTTTATTCTTGTCGCCAATCCATTTATAACTACTAACAAATATTTTCCTTTGCTGCTGACAGATACTCAAATTAATAATATTAATAAAGCTATACAAATGGGCATGGCTTAGATATAGATATATCACAAATGAGGTCTCAGTCTATAATGGAGGCTTTTTAGGAACATTAGCTGGTTTGCTAACCAGAACAATATTACAACAGTTGCTCAATTTGCTCCAAAGGTATTAGCACCACTAACAACAGGATCTCTTAGCGGTTTGGCAAGTACTGGAATTAGTAAACTAATGGAATGGTAATTGTACCTTGTGATAAAAAACAAGCGCTACTTGAATTGGATGCACTAACACCATGCAAAAGAAAAAGATAATTATGTCTGAAGGATGTTGTCATATTAAACTAACAAAGCAACAACAACAAGACGGGGGATTTCTCATACGTGAGTGCAGAGGACCCTAGACAATACCTTTTCCCAGGTTTTCGTTTTCGTACTATATGTGTCAAGGTATTGACAAGCGGGTGTACCTCTAAATAAGATTCTTACAATTGTTGTATTTGTTATAAAATGTACTATAATATCGTGCATGTTAACATTTGTTTTTTATATAATTACCAAAACTATATACAAAACAATGACGACTAGCGAAGATGAAAAAAAAATCTTACCTGTAAACAGTTATTCCAATACTACTTAATCCCTGGAAAACTAACACCTTATATACATAGATATAGACAGGCGCACGGAAGTCACGTGCAAGTAGTGATGTGCTGACTGCTCGCACAATGCAGATGAATATATCACGTGTTATTTAGTAGTATTTAAGTCGAACTTGTACAATGAAATAGTTAAAGGGATGTAAGCACATTCTAAAAATCTAAAATATATGTTGTATACATGCACGTTTAATTTTTTCCCGGAAAATAATTGTCTAAGCACAGAGTGTTTTGCTCTTCAATATTCTATTGTTTTTTTGTTTTTATATTATACTTAATCAATATTTACAGATTGAAATTGTAGATTGTATACGCTATTACAAATATGTTGAGGAATTAACGTTTAAAGTAACTCTCCCGACAATCTACAATTAATATACGCTATTTAATAATACACATTGTACCATTTTTACATACATGCATGTTTGAGCCTTATGATATGTATACTATATTCATGACCTCATGATGTCATTACTGTAATGAACTGAGTGAATACAAGATTTGATTTGATTTGATTTGGGATTTCTTGGACTTCTTGCATCACTAGGAATTCCTTTAATTGGACCACTTATTAGTGGTTTGTCAGGTAAAGGTTTATAAATATATAGAAAACAGAACGGACTAAGAGTTGACCGTGGACATGGTTTAAAAGTAGATTCACAAATTAGACCATATAGAAGTATCTCATTTGTAAAAAAAAGAGATTAAGAAGTTAGGTATACAAAGCTTCAGGGGAGTGTTTAGCAAAAATAAAATACCAACAAAACAAAATAAACAAGAATGAGCTAATATTAATCTTGATGATTTCACTGGACCTGGTACACACTGGACTTGTTACTGTGATAATTATTGTTTTGATCCGTTTGCTTAAGTCCACCAAAATAAGTTTTAACTGATATACCTGACATGAAATACAACACTATCCAGTATCAAGATAAAACAAGTGTATTGTGTGTGTATTTTTGTTTATTCTGCATACAAAAGTTGCAGAAAGGAAATAGTTTGTACGAGATTCTTTATAAAATATTAAAACCTTACAAACCAATAGAAAATGAAAACATCATAACATCATATTTATATATGAGTAACTGCGTTAAAAAAAATACGATTACTGAAAATGTCTAGTATATTCTCGCAAAAAATGGTAGAATAATGTTAAAGTCTGCTTAGTGTTAACCTTAACGGAGATGATAGAGGCTTTGTGTCAAGTATTATTGTATAATATTACCGTCGAATTTACCTTTAATCACCTGATGTACCCATCCGTTAATATAACAACAGATTAAAAACGTACGCTTCGTAAAAAGGGCACGCTACATTTTAATTCTTGAGTTTACATAAACAATACCTATGCTATAAATAAACCATCTGGCTCTGCACACGTCCTATGTTGTGCTTAGCATCGGCACAGCGTGTAGGGGATACCGCGTAATTAATACACACATATTTATTTGTCATAGTGTGTGTAGTTCAATTTTATTCAGTTGATTTGTTAGCACAATTCTCTAAGTTGTAACGCTTCCGAATGAAGTGTTTCAGTTTGTTTATGTTTTAATAAGCATATTCTGTCTTTAAAAGCAACATGCGCTTTTTGCGGTATTACTTAACACAGTTTGTTACAAGTACACAAGGAGAAAGTATTGATATTCATAAGGCTTTGCTCCCTCTGTTGCCGAAAACACTTCCTGGTTATAAATAGTGCGGTCCGGTAATCCGATTGACAGCGGAGAACCAGCAGATGAATTAAATGCTATTCGTAAAGAGCACGATTATTGTTATGACGAAAACCCTAGTAATAAATCAGTGTGTGATAAAAACATGCCGACTAACTTAAAAATTAGTAAGTCTAAATCATTTGGAGAAAACATTGCTAACAACTAGATTGTTAAGCCGGTTATAAGTACTTAATACAAACATGGAATTGGAGCATTTAAAACAAGAAAAGGCGTCGAGATGGATCGATAAGTTAGCCGATGAACTTCATAAGCCTATACGAAAAAAGTTTTCTCAACGCCGTGTGATTTTTAATTAAATTGATAAGATATGGTCGGATGATTTAGTTGATATTCAATCATTTTTAAATATAATAAAGGTATGAAATACGTGCTTAATATTATTAATGTGTTTAGTTAATTTGCTTGGGTTATTCCAGTTCCAAATAAAATTGGTATAGAAATTACTAAAACGGTACAAAAGATTATAAGCTCGAGGAGACAATGTGCATTTCTATGGGTTGATCAGGGTTTAGAATTCTACAATAAATCATTCAAGCAGTTTCTTGATTATAATAATGTTGTGATGTATCATACGTTTAATTACGGTAAAGTTGCAGTAACTGAACGGTTTAAACGAATATTAAAGGAGAGGATGTGGAAATATCTTACAGCAAACAAACAAATACACATGTAGACGTGTTGCAGCCAATGGTTAATAAGTATAATACTACAAAGAATCGTAGTATTCAAATGGCACCGATTGAAACAAGTAAGGAACAGAATGTAGAGAGGTGTATTTCAATATTGTATGGAAAGATGAAAAACCATAATTTTTACTTAAATTGAAGATATGAGACAAAGCTTGAATCAGTAAATATAAAATAACTTTTGAAAAAGGGTATACACTAAACTGGACGGAAGAAATATAGGCTACGGATGCGATTCAACATACCTATCCTATAACATAAAAATAAAAGATTTAAATAATCAAAAGATTGACGGGAGCTGTTGAGAATTAGAAATAATAAAAGCTGATCAAGAAGTATTTAGAATTGAAAAACGTTATACGATGTGATTATAAAAGAAACAAGTTTTGGTTAAGTGGAAGGGCTATAATGAGGATTTTAAAAGTAGTTGGGTTCCTTTTACATTTGTTTTAAAGACATTCAAAATATTAAATAAAGGTTAAATTAAATATTATATAGGTATTATTATACATAGTGGAACAAACAAGTTATAGAAAAGATGAGAAAAATAATAAAAAAAAAATAAAAATATATATAGAAAACAAATGATGAAAGGAAAGCAACTCCAAGAAGAATATGTGATATTCGTGATGATTGTATGGATACCAAAAACGTCCAGTCAATAAGCGAAAAAGATCGCTGGTTGAACAAGTATGATGAACTAAAATACAAGATATCAAAATGTAGAAAATTAAAATAGTCCATGATAGAATATGATATGTACAGCGATAATGAAAACTACTGTCCGGTTCCATCTGACTTTGCTTACTGATTTCAAATGTTTTGGTTATTAGGAGACTGGATTATATTAACCTTTAGCATAGACACAATATTATGTTTGTTGAATTGATAAACCGGATTGCTCAGTAGTATAGATAATGGGGATATCATGAGAGTTTCCCCGAGTGGAGCAATCAATCCGTTTATATAGTTGTAGGTGCGTCTGTGTGTGCGTCTGTGCGGTAAGGACGGCTGGAGTCAACTTGATAATTGTTTGTGTACCCCGTTGCGTGGGGAAACTGTCCTGGTATCTCCGTTATCTATACTACTATCGTCTATTGTTGGCAACAATTATATAATGTAGTCTATCTTTTAATTCGCGTGAACAATAAATAAATCGACAAATTATATAGTGTAAAACTTCACGGCATGTATGCACTATATTTTTTTTGACAATTGGATGCCTCATATAGTGAACTAGTAGGAGTTTAAACGTTTTTATCAGTGACTTGACTATTTACATACCTACTGCATATACTTCAACTTCACACAAAACCAATGGATAGGTTGGGTTTTGCTCTGTTCCAGGTAGATCCAGTTTTATAAATCGTGCTTGCATGGGAGATTGGAATGTCACATTAATTACTCCTCGATTATAAGCTGTGTTATTATAAACAGGAGGACCGACGGAGATGTTTGTTAGTGACATATACAGCCGAAATCCCTGCAGTTGTACTAAAATATAACAAAACACATCCAAGTATATCATAAACATTATATCGGGTTTCACTTTGTCAGAAGTAGAATGAATAAGATAAACTGAAATATAGATATTGTCTAAATATACTCGTTTAATAATTCAACTCACTTTGTTAAATATATCGTGAAAGCCATCAATATTTGTCTAAACGAGGTGACTTATTATAGCCCTGTACTTATAGTCAGTCATTTATAATACATGTTGAACAATAATATCATTAACACTCACACCTACTATTTATTGTATAAACGCATATGTTTTAGTCAACCTGCGAAACAGCCTAGATCACGCCCGACCGCCCGCCCGTCCGCCCTCATGAACGCACACACACACACACACACACCGCACGCACGAACATGAAGACATTGTCTCGTACCATTTCTATCGACTACTTGTCCATATACAATAACTGTAGGAATCGTATAAATATCTTCCAGGTCTACTTGCCACCACGATAGAATGCTGTATTCTGTAGCACTGTAATGCAAGTAATCCATACTGCCACAGTCTTTGTTTCCGTCTACTGCATTCGATGATACCCACGTGTCATGGCTATTTGGATATTTCAGGTTTCCAAGCTGTGTAGTTGTTTTATTCTCAGCTACATTTACTTAAAAGAAAACAAAATCACTACTTAATGACTCATTTATTTTTTCTGTTCATTGTTGCGATTAAATGGTTGCCTTTTTTGCATTGTCGGTTAAAGTGCTACTCAGTGTACCAACAATAAGCTTCATCTCGCATTCATGTGCGCCACTCTAAATGTCTACTACACACTAAAACATAGACGCATACAGTGTCATCTATGATCTGACCCGAAATCTGCAAATACAACTCTGACCTGTGAGATAACGGTTACAATAATTGTAAAAACAACTATAGGTCCGTGTCTACTAAATAAAAACAGATTGCATTTGGTTGAATGGTGCTTTACCTCATTTTAGCACATTTTATGCCAAAAGATGACGGTCAAGTTTTTTGTGGTAGAGGCAGTTCAGCTATTTTTTCCTGGGTAGATCCAGCACTGTATATCTCCCGTCATCCGTAAAATGAATCGATACTTTCTCACTAGACAAGTCGAGCTCCAAAATGTATTCGAACCTGGTATACGACTTCCGGTTTAATAAAAAAGAGTTGCCCGGACCGGTATTTGAACATGGAGCCTGCGGTCTAATTTGTTCTTTAATACATGACTGTTTTACCAGTACACTACAGCGAGTATACAATAAATATGCACACGCGAATACACTTATCAACCGCTTAATACAAAATTGGGATTAAAGTTTTTTTGAGATGAAATCATAATTAAATTGATAATATATAGTATTACATCACGCAAGGTTAATTTGCATGAACGGCATGATGGATTATATAACGATATATCTTGAAAGGAGTTCAAATAATTATATTATTTTGCATCACAATGTGTCTTACATATCGCTTAACGGAGGCGTGAGGTGTACAGTACTGGTTCTACCCAAGAAATGTGAGTGGTCTGCCTCCACCACAAAAAAACGGCGTCATATATAATCTGACATGTGTTGAAAATGACGTAAAACACCCTACAAACAACAAACTATCTTAAATGTATAGTGGATATACGTGTACAATACTAACATATGACGCCTACCTAAAGCCCATCGGGACGGTGGCGTTTAATGTTTGTCCATGATCTTTCTTGTCGTGCCCTTAATGGTTTATTCTCTTACTGCTCTGGCTTCTGCAAAGTCATTGAGTACCTTCATTGTGGCTTTCTAGGCTATTGTTTTTTTGTATTATATTTACACGAGCATATTTGTGTTTTACTTATATTGCCTATTGATGCTGCCTTGTTGGTTAGAGATTAGATCATGGCGGGGATTTCTTTATTTGCACTGTCCTGTTTTAATGGGATGACAGTAGGATAAGTGTGAGGTTTGGTGCACCCTAGAACCGGTTTAAACCCCAGTGGCCTACTTTGCCACTGACCGTTCCAAGGCGGTAGCCCTATTGTCAACTCTTTTTGTGTTTGTGATGTCGTTTGCATTTATTATTGCTTTTGCCTTCTTGTTTGTCTGTTTGCGTGTTTGTTTCTGTGTTTTGTGGTTTACTGTCCTCCTTGAATGCTGCTTTCCCTGTCCGATCTTTTTGTATTTCTTTTCATAGCTTTGCATTATACGAGTCGTTGATTTAACATATTAAAACACATTTATACATTGTCTTGAAAAGCGGAACAATACCATGTGTTTAAACAAAGGTAATAGAAGGAACAGGTACATGTTTAAGCTCGTTAAGTTAGATACTTACTTAACTTGGATGAGGCTCCAGCGATGCTCATAAACACAAATACTCCAAACAATAAAATAGTTGATGAATGGACATGTTCCGGTTTGAAGCTTACACACATGTGATACATATTTCTTCACCCACTGCGTCTGAAATAATGGGAAAACATATTGTTTTCAACAAGAAATCAGTAGCTTCATATATCTCCACTTAGAAACAGGAGTTAAACTCAAAACGTAAAATTGACCATTAGTTTCCAAACAAATTGAAGTCAAGGTTATACGTGAAACCCTTTTGTCAGAATATTATGTAATACAGATATATGTTGTTGTACAAGTTAATCCAAGTTACTTAAAGGAAACACGTTTACAGAGGTAATGACCCGTAAAAGTAATTGTCATTTGTATTTGTATTTAATTTGATTAGGTTTTATGCTTTTAGAACTTAGTGCATTTAGTTTTTGAGAAACAGAAAAACGTAATGTAAACATGACGAAGTCAATGACCTATACACATCAAATTTGATGTCATCTGTGAAACCACTGTATTAAATTGAGATGTACGACCCAATATATAAGTATGACTGAATTTTGTTTGACTAAGTGAATCCCGAGAACATTATCTAAATGTAAACTCGTAACGTTGGCACACTCGCTTTCGCCGTTGTCGACGGGAAGGATCGAAAAAGGCGACACAAAAATTACGTTATATAAGTATATACGAAGGGTGTTCTTATGGTACTTTTTAGTCTTTAAAAAAGGCTTTTCTATAAACAGTATTGTGGTATTGGCCTTAAAACGGAGGTAATATTGAAACGGGGACAATGAAATGGGATCGAACACACGATTCCTAGTTTACTAAACCAAAATGTTAACCACTGAAATATTGTGTTATAGTAACAAATATGGTGGTTCTGTGGTAAAACGTTCGCTTCGCATGAGAGAAGACGTAGGTTCAATGCCAGCAGGTTCATACAAACAATGTATACCCGTGGTACTAACATATCTCTTGCTTGTCATTCAGCAATATAAATAGTCGTCCTGGCGTCCGATTAATGTGAGAGTTGGGGAACAGGTCATGTGTCTACGAATTAGTGTTCCAATCTGGCAGCACTGTTAAGTAGATATAAATATCGAACAGGAAAAGTAGCATTCAAGGACGACAGTCAACCACACACACACAGACAGAAACAAAGAACAACTTTAAAAAAGAATAAAAGGCAAGATAAGACATCACAAACATAAAATGGTTGACAATAGGGTTACCGCCATGGAATGGTCAGTGGCGAAGAAGCCGCTGGAGGTTTAAACCAGGTTCTAGGCTGCATCAAACCTCACTCTTACCCTATTGTCATCCCAATAAACGGGACAGTATAAATAAAGATATCACCGCGAGGTTATAATCTCTAACAAACAAGGCAGCATTAATAAGCAATATAAGTAAAATTCATAAATGATCATGTATATATAAATACAAAACAGTTGAGCATTGAGCTCACCGCTCGTAAGACACAGTCGTAATATGACTGAACTATTGCGAATACGATGGTAAATCCCAGGCAAACATACATGTATGTTAGCGTTAAGAATGCACACATGTAACACATACTGCAACATGTTAAGTAGTGCAATTTGCTACAATTCCTATACTATTTTTGTAAACTATTCACTGTAATATTGACTTGAGATGTTACTTTTGAAAGGAAATAAGTTTTATGTACTAGGTAGAATTCTGAATAATATACATGAATAATATACTGGTATCTGAAAGTTACTATTAACAAGTAACGAAAATTAGTCCACAAGATAGGAAATGTAATGTAATGAAGCCCTTGTGCTCAATGACTCATTGCATATTTTATGTTTATTAATTATGGTAGTAATTATAACTATAATATACTAGGAAATGTAGCTACAGTAAACAATCACTTTTAGTTTTCTTATTCGATATTTAAAAAAAAGGAAACAAAAGGCAAAGATCAGCGCTGTTTGGGTATGAATTAGTTTGAAGCTACAGAGTCCCTATATCGATCGATTTCTTCTTTGTAGGCGTGTCTTTATTTGTAAATTCATGTTCACCAGCTCATGTCGAAATCGGGTATTCAAGCGAGCAAATATAGCACAGGAAATCATTTACTGTATATACATCGACCAGTGCACATCGTACCTATACACAGGTAACAGTAATTTTTACAGAAAAAACAGTTAGCTTTTTTTTGGGCTCGAACACTCGACCTTCTGATTTCAAGTTCTGTGCTCTATCCACTGAACTACAACGCTACTTGAGAAAATAGTATACTAACTACCATATATTTTGAGGCAAAATAACTTAACATTATTTGAACGCAACTAAAGATGGATCAATAAATATGCAGTCCATATTGTCGCACGTGTAAATTAACATTGCCTGGTGTAATACTGTATCTTATCAATATGAAACTTATACTTCGCCTCAAATCAACGATATCTCGACTTGTTATTTAGCGCTTGATGAGTTTGTGTACGCGCTCTTCTTATTACGTAATGCCTATTTAGTGTTAAAAATGCTACAAAATACCAATAAATAGCAGTGGTCTAGAGGTTCAGCGTACATCTTTCAAATCTTACAAGTGCAATGCTGTGGTTCAAATCCCGTTTCGGGCAACTATTTTTTTATCACATATATTCCGGAGCCGTATATTTATCGATGTTACCTGTACGGAGGCTAAATAGAAATGTGAAATTTTACGTATCGATTTCTCCTTATATTCATGAGTTATCACCAGTTAAAATAGGGACTGTACAGCTTTAAGGACATATTTCGAGCCTATTGTATTTGTGGGGAGAGAATTACGATAGCTAACTGTAAATCACTGTTAGCCATACAATTTCATGAGCAAAGTGTGATATTCAATTTTTCTTCAGATTATGAAGCCCACCCAATAAAGCATTTGTGACAAGTACACATAATAACACATTAAAGAATGTTGTATATGTATTGTGTTGTGCTCTGATTTTTGATCTAAAAACAAATTAAGAAATACCAGATAAGTTTTGTATTGAAAAGCTAAATTATGAATATATTTTTCCTCATTGAAGTAAATTACAAAGTGTTGTTAAGCTATTCTTACCCTATATATAGCATTGCTATACAAATAAAAAACTAAGAGCGGGCCTCAATTTATATACCTGGGTTGATTAGCCATGACGCGTGCTGGCTGTAAATATTCAAGCTTCCCATGCTTTTTCAATGACCAAGTAGCGTTGGGAAATGTGTCCTTAAAGCTACAGAGTCCCTATATCAATCGATTTCTTCTTTGTAGGCGTGTCTTTATTTGTAACTTCATGTTCACCAGCTCATGTCGAAATCGGGTATTTTAGCGAGCAAATTTAGCGCAGGAAATCATTTACTGTATATACATCGACCAGTGCACATCGTACGTATATACAGGTAACAGTAATTTTTACAGAAAAAAACAACGTTAGCAGCTTCTTTCGGGGCTCCAACACACGACCTTCTGATTTCATGTCCGGTGCTGTATCCACTGAACTACAACGCTTCTTGAGAAAATAGTATACTAACTACCATATATTATGAGACAAATTAACTTAACATATTTGAACGCAACTAAAGATGGATCCATATGCAGTCCATATTGTCGCACGTGTAAATTAACATTGCCTGGTGTAATACTGTATCGTATCAATATGAAACTAATACTTCGCCTCAAATCAACCATATCTCGACTTGTTATTTAGCGCTTGATGAGTTTGTGTGCGCGCTCTTATTATTACGTAATGCATATTTAGTGTTAAAAATGCTACAAAATACCAATAAATAGCAGTGGTCTAGAGGTTCAGCGTACATCTTTCAAATCTTACAAGTGCAAGGCTGTGGTTCAAATCCCGTTCCGTGCAACTATTTTTTTATCACGTATATTCTGGAGCCGTATATTAATCGAGGTTACCTGTACGGAGGCTAAATAAAAATGTGAAATTTTACGTATCGATTTCTCCTTATATACCGACTTTTGGGGTTTCGTCGATTTGAAACTACTTCACACGTGACTCATTCATATTCATGAGTTATTACCAGTTAAAATAGGGACTGTACAGCTTTAAGAAGTAGTTTAAATGAACATACCGATGCATATTTATTTTGAGGTCGAGCGTTTTTTAATCTGATAAAGACGTCAACTGATTAAACTGCTATTAACAGATTAAACTTATCAACTTTTGTTTTGACGACAATGCCCGGTAGATTATTGTTTTCATGCTATCACCTTTTAATATTTGTAGAAATGTGTTAATTGTAAAAAAATGTAACCAAGTTTACATATAACTGTTATGATAATGATTTGATTTTACAACAGCATAAAAATGAAAATGACAAAACCTGTTTACCACAAGTTTTGTCATTTTCATAGTGTGTTCGGTCGGACATAAGACGTTGTCGAGACGTCGATAAAACGTTGGCAAATATGCAGTTCGACTAAAGATTGCTATACACGTGTTGGAACGATGTCTATACAACGTTAGAAAACCCTATAAACATTACCGACGTTGGCCCGACGTAATTTTGTTGAACAGCCCGAACGATATAACGACGTTGTCTAAGACGTTGGGCCAAAGTTGACAGAACGTTGATACTACTTCGGACTATGTCCTACAACAACAACAACAACAACGCTGTACACGTTTACCCAACGTAAGTTTGTCCAACAGCCCCAACGATGTCACGATGTTCTCTACAGCGATAGGTTAACGCGGACACAAAGTTGTAGTTGCATGAATGCATCTCTAAGAAGGTAAAACAGTCGATTAGAAAATGTAAAAGGAACATGAAACGACAGCTCATCGGGTAGATGAAACTTAATCATGCTCATACATATTGATAATTGAAATAACAATTTATGTCTCAGCTGAGCTTCGGCTATATTTATTTGAAATTGCTGCAGATATAGCATTGCACATGTTTAGCAGACAATACCATTGAACTTGAACACGGCTCTTGGCCTTTTGCAATTTCGTTCGTTTTCAATATTACAGTATGCAATATCGTAAACTATTGCTCCAATGAAAAGTCAATGGGACACAATGAACGTATACAATCATATATGTTATTGAATGTGTATGGAGAAATATTACTTGGAGCTGCTCATTATTTTGACACAGGTTATTGAATTTGTATGGAGAAATATCTCTTGGAGCTGCTCATTATTTTGACACAGGTTATTGAATTTGTATGTAATATTTCGCCATACACATTCACTTGAATTTGTATGGAGAAATATTACTTGGAGCTGCTCATTATTTTGACATAGGTTATTGAATTTGTATGGAGAAATATTACTTGGAGCTGCTCATTCTTTGGACGTAGTGTGACGAGCTTGCGAGTATAGGTTATTGAATGTTATTGAATGTGTATGGCTAAATAGGTTATTGAATGTTATTGAATGTGTTTGGCTAAATATTACTCCCAAGCTCGTCACACTACATCCAAAGAATGAGCAGCTCCAAGTAATATTTCTCCATACAAATTCAATAACCTATATAGTGTGACGAGCTTGCGAGTAATATTTCGCCATACAAATTCAATAACCTATATTGTCGTACACTTTCATATTGTTTTCTGCTAATATTATATAGACGTATTGTCTACCATACTTTTTTTTAAGTGTTCGTGTTATTTAGGCATATTGTTGTTGTGCTTGTTAATTTGTGTTCTTCGCGGTTCGGTGCGGTTGAATACTCTTCAAAAAATGTAAGCGCTCGTAATGAAAACTACTCTCGTTTTCTAAACGATGAAATGATAAATTACGTCTTCTCTGGCATTGTTTTGAGATGAAATAATACATATAGTACTTATTGTGGATGGTGTTTGAATAAACTTACTTCGAGATGAGTTCGTACTTTCATGTTCAAGATTTTAACCGAGAAAGTGACGGTGAGAAACATTCCAACGGCTGTGAACGAATGTAATTGTTGCATATATAATCCTCTCGTGTTGAAGCAACTGAACCATGCTAATACATATTGTTAATTTTATTAACAATTCATGTCTCAGCTGATCTTCGGCAACATGTATTTCAAATAGCGGTCAAATTTGCATCACAAACATTTAGCAGACAAAACTAGTACGCATTTATTTTGCTGCTCGTGCAGCCACGTGAAAAAGTTCATGTTCAATATCAGAGTATGCAATGTCATACACTATTCAACTATCAGGACCATATGCCAGTATACAATTATTTCAGCGTTGCTATTCTAATGTTGGAATGTCTATATTTCTGGTGCATTTTTTCGAAGGTCCTTAGTGTATGCACTTAGAAATGCATTATATCATACACACAACGTGATTAAAGTATAACGTCTACAATGGTAACAGTGTACATTGTATTCACGAAGAGATCACGTGATCTGCAGTGTATACGCGTTACAGTAAGCCAATATATAACTAAAGTACATATATAGATAAAGATATAGATAAAGTATAAACATGTTACACATGAAAACAACAACATGTAAATACAAATTCAACAAAACAGCAATAACTCAAACAACAAATATATAGGCTCTTGACACCGACATGAACAAATAAGTATCAATATGGCTCATTCTTAAACAAGCACCACATCAGTTGATTGGTTGCAATGTGTTTATTTACCTTCTTTTGATCAACTGACTTTATGGCCCAGTGTTGCTAATGAACTGTAAAAACGAAGGGCATGGCTCGAGTCTCGCATAGGCTATACTCTTTTTTCAATTAATGGATATTAATTGTAGATGTTATTTTGTCGATCTCAAGTAACGAAAATCCGTTTTGTTATAAAACTGCCTTATATACGGGTGTCCAACCATGTTTCACGGTCTTGAATTTGGTAGTAAACCAAGCGATAAACCGCTCTCAGTTGCATTAGGTACAAGCCCACAGCCTTATTTACAGATATTGTATGTTTAAAGAACCGACGATAATAAAACGTGACACCACTTATAGCACTAGCCTTATATACAGCTATCGTATGTTTACGGTTAGTTTCATTGAGCGCTAGTACTGGTGTCATTCGGGTTCACTTTGCCTAAGTTCTCAATGTAGCTTAATTGCGTAAGAGACGGGTAATTTGAATTGCAGGATTTTCCAGATTACAACGATATTTGTGGAGAAACTAGAATGGGTGGTAAGCTCTCGCTTTTGCACAGAGACGGGTTGTGCTCAAAAGTATGTCATTTTATTGAAAACTCTTAAATCCACCAAGGAGAAAACAGCAACAAGAGGAAAGATTCTAAACGAAGGCAAACAAAGATGATACCACAAGTGTAACTGGAGAGAACTTTTGGAAAGTGAGAACATCACAACTTACCATTCCAGACAAGTACATTTCTTTTCAAAAACGTGAACATTCTACTAAGTGCAATGTCACATTGATAAGAAAACCACATTGCTACAGCTGATACATATTCAGTAGAATAAGCAACAGAAGAAACTAGTTAAAAAAGAACAAAAAGATAGTATTGTAGATGCTACGTATGAAGATGAAGACACAGATGTTCTAAGAGAAATTAGTGATTCTAGGGATGAAGAAGAGGACAATGAAGTACATGGTGAAGCATTAAGAACAAAATCGGGTAAACATTGTAAACAATCACAGAAAAAAATCTAGGGTTATTTCTGAAATGTATATACGCATACTATATACATGCTTTAAAACAGGAAAGTCTTGAAAACATCCATTATACATTATACAAAACTACGACCCATTAAATGGTAATGTTATGTGTGATTAAATGTGTGTGATGAACTGCGTGTAAATACAACTTAAGTCAAATGCAGGTTAATTAATATGATCTGTATGTTTTTATTCGAAACATAAGCAGACGATTTTCTTATAATACTTCCAAACTAGAAAAATAACCATGTTTCAATATATCTCTAACAATGCAATGGTTGCAGTACAGGAGAATTTCATGATCGCAGTTAGTTCATATTACTGGAAGGCTTGACAAATAGTTTGGAGGTCCACACTGTCATCAACTATGTGTATCAAATATAACTATATGGTACTTTTAATTTGTTTTCATTACAAGTCAAATCCTGAAGCTTAACATTTTGTGCTCAGAATATGTATTTTCATCCATTTAATACTGAATGCATTACACACCAAAAAAGCAAAAATGTAAGTGCACAATATATTATAATATATGAATTGTATGCTGTGTCGGGAGGGGCATAAACATGCAGCAATCTGCATGGTTTGGCATAAATTTTATGCAACAGGCATTCGGGTGGGACATGAATAAAGACACATGTTGCTTGAAAATCCTCCCAGCCAAGCCAGCCGCCAACCTATGATGAATAATGAGCGATCCCTAAAGCACCTTTTTCACTCCCAGCCTAACGTTTAGTTTCATCTTATGATACATAGCTATTTGCCTAAGTGTCATCCTATTTCAGATTTGGAGATAACTTTCACAATTTCCCGAGAAGTCGTGTAAAACAGTAAGTGCAAAGAAAATAAGTGCGTTAACGCGTTTCGACATCGTACGATGCGCTTTGATTTGTTTTTTATAAATCATCTTATTTTCTTTTGATGTCGTTGTATGGATGGATCGCAACCTCCCATTAATGTTAGCATCGTGCTTTTGATCTTTGGTTTCAAACAGTTTTCCCGTAAAATGTTGAAACCAACAGACATTATCATGCGATTAGCTTTATCCATAACCACCGTGGATATTGGAAGCGCTGTTCCAACGCAACTTGACGTATGAACTCACTTTGCAGTAAGTTTGACTCGCTTTGTTTCAAATTACGAAGATCAGACTAAAAATTGATATGTATTACGGGGAGGCATTTATTTGCACAATGACGTCATGCAGCTGTCGGTGTTGATATCAGCGCGTGATTTGTATCGTCCCCCTTGTGTAAGAACACGCTTTCCATGATAAAGCTTGCTTGTATCCTATTTCTATGTAAGAAATATGACCTCCGGGCCGGATCCTTTTGACGCCAGTGGCAGAGGAGACGCTGTTCGTTTAAACCGTGGTCTGTGGTTTACCAATCCTGACGCTGACCTTATTGCCGTACTGATAAAACGGAAAATAAAAGAAGTTCACCAGGTATCCTCTAACATGGACCGACATTCATTAGATTTTAATCGAATACAAGTATCAATGATTATAAAAAAAAATGTTATAGAAGATAATAATGTTAAAACTTGCTTTTACAATATTTCTATGTAAACAATATTTACCTCCGGGCCATATCAGTGTTGACCACAGTGGCAGAAGACATTACATGTGCATAGCCACAACGAAATTACCAAAGAAACAACAACGAGAGACTAAATCGTTAATGGTACTGACAGTCATCTTCAATCCAAAAAAATAACAGGAAAGCAGAGTGGCGAATGGTTAATTTGTTAACCACTTAGGATTTTGTCCAACGGCAAAATATATTGAACATACAGTATATGTAAAAAAAAATCCATGACCGAGATATTAGTAAGCCATACATTAATTAAGGCCTCTAGTATATTTGGAAGTTTCCGTCAAGCACATCCATACACTTATACGCTCACGCACGCAAGCACGCACGCATACAATGTACATATTATATTTATTATTCTATTACATATATGAATAGTTTTGTCCGGTGGTTGTAAAATATAAGAGTTTTCTTGTCTGCCTGAATGTCTGTCTGTATGTTGGTATGTATGTCTATCTGTCCGTTCGTCAGTTCTTCCGTATGTCTGTCTGTCTGTATTTAAATGGCAGTGTGGTCTTGTTGTCGTTCGGTCGGTCTTTATGTGTGACTGTCTGTCTGTCTGTCCGTCCTCCTTTCGTCCGTCCGTCCGTCCGTCTGTCTGTCTGTCTGTCTATTGATCATCTATATACGATGAAGAACCGATTACCAATTTCTTTCATAAACGCTCTCTTCCAGGGAATAACAGATTGACATAAAAATATCATGTGTACAGGAAGGATTACTTTACCGATACTACGATAATGATAAAAACGTGTTGTCTTCTTATTGGTTCTCCCGCTTTTTAAACACCTACGCGGAACATGGATAGACTTTAATCGCACTCAATGCATAGAGCGTAACGATGTTTTACACAGATGACGATGTAAGGAATGATAGTATAATTTCAGTAACCGTCCGTCCCTCCGTCCGCTAGTCTGTCGGTCGGTCGGTTGATCAGTCTCGTTTTCTCTCTCTCTGTCTCTCTCTGTCTCTCTCTGTCTTCCTCTCTCTCTATCTCATATATCTATACGATGAAGGCTCGATTACCAAATTCCTTTCTAAAGCACTGCATGCCAGAGGAAAACAGACATTATTAACCACACATATGCCAAGCGTTATCGACTAATTGTAGCTTCGTCGCTGGTGTTTCCTTTGTAGTTGCACCATTGTAAATCATTCAACTGAAAATAACACCTGTCAAAATTGCAGGTGTACTCTTACCACCTGTTATCGGAAGTTAGCTAATGGCAGGCAAATGTCATGCTATATGTTGATTTAACACCTCGATTGATTACGCTGATCTCGATATCTAAATCAAACAACTCAGTGAGATTATACTCGACATAAATAACTTAAATGCTGAAAATAACCGTTCTTTTTTGTATGCGTAGGTTGTAGATTCGAATTCGCTGGACGGTTCAGACATTCTCAATATATACAGCATACGAATATTGACTTCCCCGACCTCAATGATCAATGGCGGGATTTAGTCTACCGTGGGAATGACTATCGACTATTATTATAATTATTAATTTTGTAGTAGTAGTAATACTTGTAGTATTTTCATTTGGTTTAACTACTGTTAGATTGTCTGTCGTTATTCTATGCATCTTATTTTACTTCATCGTCTTTTAAACATTAGTCTCATGTCAGAAGTTAGTATGTAAGTGATTGGCATACGTCTGCAATAGCTCACGTGATTGACAGAAAGACAACACAATATATGCAACATTATATTAGATTTAAGAAATTGTGTAAAGTTAACTTACTTCAGCTAAATCATATATCCATTTACGTGTAGTATAAACACATATGTCCTATGTTACTGATAAAAAATAAATACAAATCAGGAAGTGTGAACTATAGATAACGGCTGGATAGGTGGCTAGGTGAACAATGTAAGTCCTGCTGTTGACATTTGTTCCTCTTTCCCTACTTCAGCTTTGTAAATTATGTGAGGTAGTACGTTGCATTTCTTTTGATTTCCCTTAAAGGGTATGAAGACGATCTAAAAGAGTGATTGATTTCAATCCAAATCAAAACCCATAGTATGCTTCCGTTTCATATTAAATGTGCATTTGCATTGAATTAATCCGAATGTTACCTCTGGTTTTATTACTGCTTTGAAAGCGTTTGTTCTGGAAATCTCGATGACTCAACTATTAATAACTATTAATTTAAGCTATTAATAACTATTAATTTAATAGTGGTTTGTATTGCTAATAGTTGTACAATTCATATGGTTAATACAAACAAAAACACATTTTAAAAATAGGTTTAAAGCAAATAATGTAAATATAACAATCGAACAGGAAATGTAGCATTCACGGACCACTCAATATACTCAATGTATGATAGGTTTAAATATGGATTTTATCTTTGAATATCGCAATCATGGCTAGTTTTAACATCATCGATTTGCTCTTGAATTTAAATAAAATATTTACTAGCTCACCGCATTATATATATAATTGTATACGCTATACCTAATAGGTGAGCAACGATGATCTAAAAAGACGTTTAGATAACAAGACATCTCTACCCAGCGTATAATATAGAGGGATATATGTCACAATAAAAGTTATTGTTTTGCGCGTTTATAAACGTGTTTAATAAAAGTAAATATAAAATCCAACAGGAAAAGTAGCATTCTAGGTCGACAGTCAACCACAACACAGAAACAAACGAACTACTTTAAAGATGAATCAAAGGCAAGATAAGACATCACAAACACAAAATGGTTGACAATAGGCCTATCGCCTTGGAACGGTCAGTGGCAAAAGAAATCCGCTTAGGTTTACATGGAACGTTTTGTTTCGATTTCTTCTTTACCGTAGCCTGTTCTGTTTCCATATTTATATTTAGTTTATTGTAAATTTAGAGACCGTAGATATATTATAAGACGCCCTCAGCATCATGCCATATCTTATAATGAAAACTTGCCTTCGTATGTTGCTAGACTGCTTGTGTACATTTTTATTTGTTTTCTTATAGCTACTAATTTGCTTTTTGAAAGAATGTTGCAAAAGAAGCAAACACATTTATATTTTGCTTTAACTATAAACAAATATCATTGAAAGGAAATGTCGAAACTTTGTAATAATATCACTGTCACATATGTCAGCCTTTAAGGATATTTCCTACAGCTTCGTCCTGTGATTATATATTTTGGTATATAGATGCCTTTTCTAAACATGTTTAACCTTTAATAGTGTAGACAAACATCAAACGTCACCATCCTTTAAGTTAACGATTGAAATTATCTAGGTTTTCTGAAAGGGGAGGTTGGTGCATGAACTTTGGTCTCTCGGGTATTCTGGTCGTACGTACCCTTAATTGGGTTTCTCCTTGGTTGCAATTTCTGTGGTTGTTTAGTACAATTCTGGATATATCGTATCTTGTATCGTATCTTGTATCGTATCGTTTAAACCTAATTTCTCTGGATGTGGACCTTATTATTAGAGATTTTCTTTTGATGGGATGGAATATGAAGTACACTGTCTTGTCAATTTGTGCGCTGAAGACAGGAAAATAGCAAGGTTGTTTACACTTAACTATCGATGTAAGCTAACCAGTGGTCATATTGCCTACTGACCGTTCCAAGTCGGAAACCCTGTCTTCACCAATCTTTGTGATGTTTATTGTCTTTTTCATTGTATAGATAATTTGCTGTTTGTTTGTGGTACAGTGCGGATCTACGGTGCTATTATATTTGGGTTCTGTGCTTTCTATAGGACAAGGTTGTTATATTTATACTCAATTTTTCTAACAAAAATGTAATACTAATAAAATGTTTTATAATTGTTATGTTATGATGCCACTTGCTATGGTCATGTAATAATAATTATATTCCTAACAATTTGTGTGAGTTTCAAAACCGTGACAATCTGATTGACAATCACTATGCTTTACCACTGGGCTAAATCAGTTGATCAATCGTGTTATTTGTATCGATATATTTTTGTTAGCATTGTATAGGTTATCCTTGTGTGTGTGTGTGTGTGTGTGTGTGTGTGTGTGTGTGTGTGTGTGATTCAATGCTTTTTTTAATTGCATACTTACATCAAATACCTTCGGAAATAAAACGCCCCAGAAAATATAGATTACAAATACCAACATTAATATAGTACACGCTGAAAATATACAGTGTATGTTTCGTTGAAATAACACCCAGAACCCAAAATCCACTATTAAACGAATATATAATTAAAATGAAACGTAGGATTTCAGTTGTGTCTTTGGACTAATGGTTATGTATAAGCATTGTCAATCCGGAGGTCTCGAGTTCGAATCCCGTGTCGAGCGAAATATTTTTCAATGATTAGGACATTTCTGTTTTTCCTGTCCTGTTATAGGTTTCTCTCCTTATATACGGGTTAACGGCTACGTTTCCCAAGTTTGAATTTTGTAATTAACCAAAATTAAAACCCCTCCAATTTACTTTAAGTACATGTGCACTATAAATGGATGTTGTGAGCCGCGACCGCATAACGAATTGTGGGTAAGTCCATGTATTAGGGGTGTTCCTTTCAAAGGCATGTCAATATCACTTTCATACAATCATTATTAAACTGTTAAAAAGTTTATCAAAAGAGGTTATGATCCTATCATTTTGCAACGTACATCATGTTTAGTGGTTGGCCTATTTACATTTCGCCACTGTGCTGTTCTCTTTGATTGTGCGATGACCGGACAGATTGTGGACCCTATGTCTTGTCTTGTCGTACCCTTAACGGTTTGTTCTCTTGTTGCTCTGGCTTCTGCCAAGTCATTGAGTATTTATTTTGTGGCGTTCTAGGCTTTGTTTTTTATACATGATCATTTATGTGTTTTACTTATAGAGATTATAACCTGGTGGGAATATATTTATTAAAAATGTCCCGTTTATTGGGATGACAAAAGGGTAAGAGTGAGGTTTGGTGCACCCTTGAACCTCGTTTAAACCCCCAACGGCCCTTTTTTGCCACTGGCGGTAGCCCTATTGTCAACCCCTGTGTGTTTGTGATGTCTTATTTGACATTTTATTCATCTGTATATATAGTTTTTCTTTGTGTGTTTGTGGTTGATTGTCGTCCTTGGATGGTACTGTTCCTGTTCGATTTTTGTATCTACAATTTGTTTTCGATACAGCGACGATGCTAGAGCTATATTACAAAATTTACGTTGACTATACAACAAAGGATGCTGGGGAAGGTCAATAGCTAATCGCATACTGCAATACAGGTTTGTTTGAATGGTGTTTAACACATTGACTAATTCGACAAAGGTGTCATCCGGAAGACTATCACAGGATCATGCCGATGCTCACTAATGTGAAATCAGCTTTACGAGAGCAAGTTGGATACTGCGGCAGTAAATTCCACCTTCGCAGAATATTGAAAACATTCCGCTATAATCCATTCAAAGTGAGCTGTCAAGTTCCCATGAAAATCAAACCATTTAAATTATAATAACTCTTTTCTTTAGTTAACGAAAATATGTAAAATGTATAACGCATACGCATATCAAACCCACGACCATCAACGTGACCCGTTTTAAAACTCATCGCTAACCACTGCATCAGCGCATCATATGAAGAGTCACGAAATAACGTACATGTTTAATCTTCACAAAGAATGCCAGCATTTAGCCATGTATGCAGTTTTACTTGATTTACCTACTTCACGGCTCAATACTTTGAATCGTAGTATATCTAGAGTATCTTTAAGGCGTTGAATATATAGTGCGTATTCGCAACATAATTATATAAGTTACATATACATTAAAGTTAGTAGGCTAAGAAGATACCGTGTATATCAGTTTTATATCTGTTGTAAAATAGATAGCGACCTGAATAACAATAAAGTTAAAGGGTACATACATCCGTTATACATATATACATCATCTTATACGAATATCAACAAAATTCATGATGATCAAAACAGCTATATATTTAATATTTACAGCGATTTGTCAGTTGATAACGAATTGTACCAGAGCCTCAAACTACTGTTTGCGCACACCGTGTGTACTTGAACTTTAATGCTTTTAAACCTATATATTGAACTAGGATGATCAATGTTGACCTGACTGTCTAAGCAAAACATTTCGATTAATGCTTTTACAGCAACGCTAAATTATATAATTTACACATGATAGATAAACAAACGTTTTAATCGTTTAGAAATAAAAACAACGATTAAGCACGTTACGTCCTTCACATATGTAGAAAATACATTACTATCCATACTTTACTGACGGATTATCATGTCTGACACAAATATCCTGAATATTTGAGAAATTGGGTAAATTCATGTTTGGGACCCTTGATCTGTTGGCATCACATCAATGCCATTTGTACATTATATATGTCGGTATTATCCTGACGTAACAAGAACGGGGCAGAGAACATGTTTCCTTGCCCGAAAGCTGTATAAAACTCAATATAAATGTATGTGCCTCACTTATATATTGTAGCACAAAAGAAACATCACGTACAGTATACTCGTAATGTGGAGGGACTGGGTTATTTTACAGATGATACGATGATGATAAAACAAAATGTTGTCTAATCGATTTTGCAGTTTAAAACCCCCTTGGCCTACTTTGCCACTGACCGTTCCAAGGCGGTAGCATTATTGTCAACCCTTTTGTGTTTGTGATGTCGTTTGCATTTATTATTACTTTTGCCTTCTTGTTTGTCTGTTTGCGTGTTTGCGTGTGTGTTTCTGTGTTTTGTGGTTGACTGTCCTCCTTGAATTCTACTTTCGCTGTCCGATCTTTTTACGTTTGTTTAAATAGTTTGCCACATTAAAACTTTAGGTAGCAAGCGATCACGTTTTGAAAAATACTACTACGCTGAACATGACTATAATCCCACCCCGTGCATAGAGCGTAGCGAGATGATACACATATGAAGATTTAAGGCATTATATGTTACTTACATAGACCGGATCGATTCACTCTGCATTGAATATAAAACAGTTATGGAAAGGACAGAAACAATACATTTACGAATGTACAAAAAAGAATTTAGTAGGGGACTGAGGGTGGGGGTAGGTTTGTGGACAGTGGAGAATCACTTTATAACTCATTTATGTTTCAGTAACCTTTTTACCGCAATATTGTTAAATATGTATATCTTACACTAAAACAATGACGAATTTTCTCTGGATGTGGACTTTATTGTTAGAGAATTCTTTTTGATGGGATGTAGTTTTGTTTACACTGTCTTGTCTACTTTAGCGCTGAAGACGGGATAATAGCGAGGATTGTGTGCATATAAAATCGATTCAAGCTAACCAGTAGGCCTTATTGCCTACTGACCGTTCCAAGTCGGTAACCCTGTCTTCACCACCCTTTCTGTTGTTTTTTGTCTCTTTCATTGTATTTTCAAGTCATTGTTTGCAGTACTGTGCGGAGCTACGATGCCATTGCGTTCGGACGCTGTGGTTTCTATAGGACCCTATATCTCATTTTTGAAAGTAACTTGCGATTCATTATCGTCTTTTAAACCACGTAAACGCTTACCAAATGCGAATCAATTATTATATATACATTATTTGCCCTTGGCTTAAGTAAAAACAATAACGCGACTGAGAGAATGATACTGTTTAAAAGGTGTCAAAGAGACAACTACCATCAGTGTATTTTCAGGCAGTGGAATATACATGTGCTTTTGAGACAAATTTGAATGCGTTCGCATAAGTACTGCCTCCTTGAGAAATGACGTTTATTCGAAATTAAACGCTATTTTTTTTCAAACGAAAGAATCTTGTAAATAGAAATGTATGTCACAACATGATATTGTTTGGAGTAGTTCGCTTGTCGTAGTGAGTGATTCTTATTTTCATGTTGTTCTTTCGAAGTATGTTCACCGTTTGCACAATTTTACGGGATGCAATGATAGTGTAAAGCTTTACTTAATATGTAATATACAAAACGGCTGAGAACTGTAAATAAAGTTCACACATGCATTAATGCATTTCAAATGAATATTTAGTTTTCATCTTTCTAAAATGGCAGGATATAAGGGTCATTCCGTTGTTCCTGTTGTTTTGCATGTTATAGTTTTATACGACTTGACTGATGCTGGATTTACCTCGAAATATTTAGCACATTGATATATCGATTTGTGTCGTAGAATTTCACCGGTGTCAACATTTTTAGTTTGTACCGATTTTCTTTGGTTTTGAATATGTCTTAAAAAAGTATAATCGCGTTTTTGATGTTTATCTGGAACGTCTTCTGCTCTCAACAAGGCTTTCAACTCTGATTTAGGCATTTTTGAATAAGCATGTAAAGAAAAAGGAGTATGATAATGGACCTTTGGAAACGGCGAAAAACGACACAAACGAAATATTGCAGTCTCGGTTTGATTGAGACTGTTCATGAGCGGTAGTGAAATATGCTAGCTACCGCTCACGCCCTCTAGCCCCGGGTTGAGCAGAACTCAATATTAATAAAATCAATAGTAGAAAATGTTAACTATCCCGAAGATGGCATGCATATGGCGGGGGACATTGGGATTAATCTCCCCCATGTCGTACGGCGTATGATCGTAGTGTCCAATACAAATCTATGCCCCGAAGAGCGAAGTAAACATAATTGAATTTAGTTGGTAGCAGCGGTTATGAAGCCTGCATATCACAAGTAACAGTCAAAATACTAATTTAAAAAGCAGACAACATGTCCTAAAAGTGGTTAAACAATACCCAGAGACTTTAATCGGCCGGAGAAGTGGAACCACTGAATCGAAAACAAAACCAAATGAAAAAGTACCACCGATAATTAAATATAAGTATCGGGCTCAGCGATCTCTAAAAATCGAATGAATAACAGTACTGATTGCAAGCGTGGGGAGACGTTTTACTGCCGCCACACTGCACAAGCAACGCCACTGTGCTATACAAAAAAGAAGTATGATAATGGACCTTTGGAAACGGCCGAAAACGACACAAACGAAATATTGCTGTCTCGGTTTGATTGAGACTGTTCATGAGCGGTAGTGAACTATGCTAGCTACCGCTCACGCCCTCTAACCCGGGTTGAGCAGAATTCAATATTAATAAAATCAATAGTACAAAATGTTAACTATCCCGAAGATGGCATGCATATGGCGGTGGACATGGGGATTAATCTCCCCCATGTCGTAAGGCGTATGCTCCTAGTATCTAATACAAATCTATGCCCCGAAGAGCGAAATAAACATAATGGAATTTAGTTGGGAGCAGCGGTTATAAAGCCTGCATATCACAAGTAACAGTCAAAAGACTAAATTAAAAAGCAGACAACATGTCCTATAAGTGGTTAAACATTACCCACAGCCTTTAATCGGCCGGAGTAGTGGAACCACTGAATCGAAAATTAAGTAAGAAAACAAAAACAAATGAAAAAGTACCACCGATACTTAAATATAAGTATCGGGCTCAGCGATCTCCAAAACTCGAATGAATAACAGTACTGATTGCAAGCGCGGGGAGACGTTTTACTGCCGCCAAACTGCACAAGCAACGCAACTGTGCTATAAAAAAAGGAGTATGATAATGGACCTTTGCTGTCTCGGTTTGATTGAGACTGTTCATGAGCGGTAGTGAACTATGCTAGCTACCGCTCACGCCCTCTAGCCCCGGGTTGAGCAGAACTCAATATTAATAAAATCAATAGTACACAATTTTAACCATCCCGAAGATGGCATTAATATGGCGGTGGACATGGGGATTAATCCCCCCCATGTCGTACGGCGTATGATACCAGTATCTAATAAAAATCTATGCCCCGAAGAGCGAAATAAACATAATGAAATTTAGTTGGGAGCAGCGGTTATGAAGCCTGCATATCACAAGCCTCGTTCTTTCGCCATTGAGAGTAGATCTGATAGGAGTGCCTTTGCTATCAAAGTGGATGTAGCTGGTGCTGCTTGTGCATTCATTTCCGGAACGGGTGCATCCATCAATAGTACCACTGTTTGTGCTTGTACCGCTACTGGTGCTGGTGCTTGTGCTGGTGCCGGTGCTTGTACCGCTGCTGGTGCTTGTGCTGGTGCTGGTGATTGTGCTGGTGCTGGTGATTGTACCGCTGCTGGTGCTTGTGCTGGTGCTGGTGATTGTACCGCTGCCGGTGCTTGTACCGCTGCTGGTGCTTGTGCTGGTGCCGGTGCTTGTACCGCTGCTGGTGCTTGTGCTGGTGCTGGTGCTTGTACCGCTGCTGGTGCTTGTACCGCTGCTGGTGCTGGTGCTGGTGCTGGTGCTGGTGCTGGTGCTGGTGCTGGTGCTGGTGTTTGTACCGCTGCTGGTGCTTGTACCGCTGCTGGTGCTTGTACTGGTGCTGGTGCTTGTACCGCTGCTGGTGCTTGTGCTGGTGCTGGTGCTGGTGCTTGTGTTTGTGCTTGTGCTGGTGCTGGTGCTTGTGATGTGCTGGTGCTGGTTCCAATAATGCAATCAAGTGCTGGTGCCTTGTGCTGGTGCTTGTGCTGGTGTTGGTGCTGATTGTGCTGCTTGTGCTGCTTGTGCTGCTTGTGCTGGTGCAGGTGCTGGTTCCAATAATGCAATCAAGTTTGCCTTTCTCAATTTGGAATAACCTCGTACGCCTCGCCGCCTGGCAATGGCGGTCAATTCCTTCATGTTAATCATATTCGACATTGTATATTATTATTTTACTTTATTCTTTTAAATCATTTGTTTTAAACGATGATGACGTCACGTCATGTTTTTTAGGATGACGTTACGTCATGTTCTTTAGGACGATGCAAAATCAATTTATTTAGGACGATGCAAAATCAATTTCTTTAGGACGATGGAAAATCAATTTATTTAGGACGATGGAAAATCAATTTCTTTAGAAACTGGATCAGAACTGTCAAAATATATCTATTGGTATACAGTACTGGTTATACCCACAACAAATGGGGTTGTCTACCTCTACCACAACTCAATTCGACCGTCATATATGGTCTAAACTGTGCTAGGAATGACGTAAAATATAACTCAAACACACAAGCAAGCAGTGTTTCTAAACCGTTTCAATTTTCTAGAGCCTGTAGTCATGTTGAGGTATTTTACATGCGTAAACTTTGTGTGACTAAAATAGGACTATCGTTATCCTAAACGTCGAAAAACGTTTGTACAGTTGTATTATTTGTAACCTGATATATTTGTCAAATATAACAGTATTTTAGGAGCATTAATTCTCTAGAACAAACGTAAAGGCAGAAACCTCACTTAACTTGACAAGGTTTCTGACCCATAAAATATCAATTCACAGTTGTGTATCAGCTCTGTTGTACCCAATATACACTACTTGAAAATACGTAACACGAATACTAAAAACTGTATTTTAATAAGTTGATCAACAAGGTTTTAGTCCAATCAAGGCAGATTAAGTTTTATAAATCGATAGCGATATTTGTTAAACGAAGCCAGTTAACATTTCAAATGAAAATATGAATTATTCAAAAATATATAATTCTTTGAAAAGTGGCCGATTGTAAAAGTTGAGTAGTGTATACAAAAAGGATTCAAGTTCGGTTAATCTACTGTATTTTATCTGTGAAAAGACCATCATTCTGCCTGTCCGTAAAGTCATTTTGTATGTGTATGTATGTTTGTCTTTTGGTTCGTGGTTGATTTACTGTCAATCAGTCAAACAGTCACAGTCATCTTGGATATAGTCATCTTGGATATAGTCAGGTTGTCGGTCGGTCGGTAGACCCTGGTTGATGGAATGGTTCAGGGATAAGCCGAAACACATTAATATAAACATCTGAACTACAAACGTATCGACCGAGCGGTCGGTCGGTCGGCTAATCAATGTTTAAGTTACCGGTTGATCGGTCGCTCGGTCAGTCGGTTTGTCGCTCAGTTGCTCGGTCGGCAGGTCAGGTGCTAAAGTTAACGTGTTTCCGCCTATCCCTGAACCATTCCATCAACCAGGGTCTACTGTTGATCGACAGACCGACAGACAAACGTTCTACACTCCGAGGCTCTGCCGAGGTTCCGATTAAATCACTATACCGAGGGTTGGAATTCCCTATTTGAATCGAATATCCATGATAGATTCATTTCTTGTATATCCGGTAGACGCCGCCCGCTACGAACGTGTTGCATGATTTTCTGCATACCGGATGATGCACGCGTGACTTTTATGTCGATCCTAGGGTGAGATGGAAATATCTAGCCCCGGTGAAATGACGGATTTACTTATCTGGTATGCAAGAAGCGGTCGGTCGGTCGGCTAATCAATGTTTAAGTTACCGGTTGCTCGGTCGCTCGGTCAGTCGGTCGGCAGGTCAGGTGCTAAAGTTAACGTGTTTCCGCCTATCCCTGAACCATTCAATCAACCAGGGTCTACGGTTGATCGACAGACCGACAGACAAACGTTCTACCCTCCGAGGCTCTGCCGAGGTTCTTCCCTATTTGAACCGAATACCCATGATAGATTATATTCTTGCATATCAGAGACATAGTGTTCGATGACGCCGACCGCTACGAACGTTTTGCATGTGTTTATGCATACCGGATGATGCGCGCGTGACTTTTATCTCGACCCTAGGGTGAGATGGAAATATCTAGCCCCGGTGAAATGACGGATTTACTGATCAGGTATGCAAGAAATTTACTTCTTAGTGGTTTAGAAGATTGTGAAAAGCGCTTACTTAATTGGAGCTGTATGGTTACATAGGAGAAAAAAAACTTGACATACATGTATCTAACAAGTATTTAAAACAAAGATAGTGCATAAGTGGTTAATAAAAAAGTAAATCGGAAAAATAATAACTGCGTTCAACTCCTTTAACTGAATAGTTTTCTGTATTGACAAAAGGGTTAACACACATTATCAAAAGATCAACATAGACCTTCAGCGATTTCAGTTGTCATACCACTGTTAGTACATGGTATTTAATTAACTCATAACTCACGTTGTAGCTTCACCACATAAAACATATATTCGTCTAAATGTAAACAGGATTCCGAATTGGAACTTCCTGATTACCCTTGTATATCTTCTTTAAAGACAGTACTTCCAAAATCCATGAGTGCGATAAGTCTTCTCGACATTTAATCTACATTGTGATATGCTTATATCTCCATTTGTATACTCCCGATACGATATCTCTGCGCGTTGTGCTTTTCAAATATAGAATATGTCCTCATTGATTATCATCAATCATCTCATTTCCATATGCTGGTACAGTTCAAAGTATGATATAACATGTGTTGGTCGGATCCTGAAAACATGAGTTGGACGGATTGTAAAACCCCATATTTATAGGTTGTTAGATTTGTATTGGGATATATGAACAAGTTTTTTAGCGTATTAATATTGGGCGACTTTAGGAGCGTAATATTTATGCGCAAAAAAACGAGTGCATTTATCCCAATATAAATCTAATAACCTTTTAACTGCATACGCATTTTTAAATTAGAACAATAAAATTAAAATAGGTTATAACATTTAATTTTCACATTAAACATTCATTTGAAACAAACATATTGTCGATACATCGTGGGAATTCAACATTGTTTAAACATCACGTGACATACTTTCTTTGACATTAACAGAAAATTGCACCAATTACTACACGTCAATATGAGCGATTATTGACGTTTCATGTTACATTGAAAGTAAACAGAGGCTGTAAATGCGTATGCAATACTTTTTATTATTGTCGTTTATTTATAGTTTCAATCGTATTCCCGTACACTTATCGTGAGTTTCCACGTTTTGAACTATAAATTTCAATGTTTAGTTTCAACTCCACATGAAACGGAACTTGAATTAATTTATTTCGACAATGCGTTTTTATTTCACAATTCGTTTGTGAGACATGCAAATATACAGACGCGCTACTTTCCACTGTTCCTGGTGTTTGTAATGTGTTACTGCTATCGGTTCATAAACATAAATGATGTTAATTATCACTTTACTATTTGCATAAAGACATCCCATTGTGATATTAACCATTTAATGTGATGTAAAGACACGGAAAGGGTTTTACAAAACATTTATGAATGCTGCTATCTCTCAAATACAGAATTGAATTGAATTGAATGTTGTTTAACGGCTCATCAACACAGTATAGATTATTTAGAGCCGCCCCAGAGAGAGGGAAAGGATACATAGGAATCCGGGAACCTGCCCTACTCTTATTATCGAATAGATTCCTATGGTTCTTTAACGTGCTCTGAGGATAGGCCGATACACGGGACCGCCCGGTTTACGTCCCCATCCGACGGACGAGGCTAAGGTTAAGTGTCTTGCCCAAGAACACACCGACGGTACTCAATGGCACCACGGAGGATTGAACCCGGGGCCTCCGGTTACAAATCCGCCGCCTCAAATACAGAGATGTGAAAGTTTTAAATCTAAACCCTAGTAGAAGTAGTAGTAGAAGTAGTTGTAGTAGTAGTAGTAGTAATAGTAGAGGTAGTAGTACTAGTAGTAGTAGTAGTAGTAGTAGTAGTAGTTTTACTTGTAACAGTAGCAGTAGTAGTCGTATTTGTAGTCGTAGTCGTAGTCGTAGTAGTATTTGTAGTGGCGGTGGTGGTGGTGGTGGTGGTGGTTTTGGTGGTGGTGTTTTTTGTCGTTGTTGTAGCACTGTGATGGTATTATGTAGTAGTAGTTTTACTAATAGTAGTTAGTCGTTTTACTAGTAATAGTAGTAGTGGTGGTGGTATTATTATTATTATGATTATTAGTAGTAGTAGTAGTAGTAGAAGAAGTAGTAGTAGTAGCGGTAGTAGTAGTAGAAGTAGTGGTAGTAGTAGTAGTGGTAGCGGTAGTAGTAGTAGTAGTAGTAGTAGTAGTAGTAGTGGTAGCGGTAGTAGTAGTAGTAGTAGTAGTAGTAGTAGTAGAAGTAGTAGTAGTAGTAGTAGTTTTACTTGTAATAGTAGTAGTAGTAGTAGTAGTAGTAGTAGTAGTAGTTGTTGTTGTTGCTTTTGTAGCACTGTGGGGGTATTTGTAGTAGCGATAGTAGTATTTTATTAAGTAGTAATAGTGTTGGTGGTTGTGGTGGTAGTAGGTGATTAAGGTTGTCCCACTATGTTATGAATATTGTCTATTTGTATCTAAATAATAATTTCCAATGGTGGATAACGGTTCTGCGTGGCGTTTTTGAACAGAACAGAACATGTAGCGTTCAAGAACCATATTTAATCACAAACACGCACAGAAAAAAAGAGCAACTACAAAGATGAATAAAATGCAAGATCTGACATTAGAGACAAAAATGGGTTGACAATAGGGCTACCGCTGTGTGTTTAAACTAGAGTGTAGGGTGCACCAAACCTCACTCTTACCCTACGTTATCCCAATAAACGGGACAGTGTAAATAAAGATAAAATGACACGCACTCAGATAATAACATACATACAAGTATAACATTATATTTAAAAATAAAAATAAACTTACTCTAAACAACTATTCTATCCGTTTAGAATGCACACATTTTGTTATGACCTCTACAACTTAGATAAAATAAAATATCATTCAGGAAGTTTGAGCAATAGATAAACTGGGTAGATAGCTGAAAAAATCATGACCTGCGTTTAGCAAGTTTCAACGTTTGATAACAAGTACTATGTTTGGTTAAATTAACTTTTCTAAAATGTGAGATAGTACCTGAACATGTGTGCAAACACCCGTCAACATTGTTAAATCACTATATCCTTAAACGTTGTGCATGTCTTAAAATTGTAGGACTGTATTAGCCAGTTATAGAGCACCTTATACTGTATAAAGAATCGATAAGCTCCGAATAGGACATGCATTACAATTTATTTCATTTGGATTATTTCAAAAGTTTAAACCAAGACGTTCATAATATCCAAATACATTATGCTCACGCTTTTATGGATTGCCCGCCAAAACGAAATAAAGCAACAATTTTCTACGTGTTTGAAGAAGGAAAAAAAGCAACACAATATGTGTTAAAGCAAACTGAAACCTAACCAATCGTTTTTTCCTGTTAAAATGCCATATGACTTGTGTGTTCCTGTTAAGTATAAATATATGAACATATGTACCTGTAATGTTTGTATATTTAAACATGTGCTCATGTACTGTTTCGATGTGTGAATATGTGCCTGTAATGTTTGATGTTTGAACAAGTGTCCGAAAAAGGTTTTGATATGAGATCATGTGTCCCTGTATGCACAACATGACATGTACAATACTAAATAACAACACTGTTTCGAACAGGCAACGCCGGTGCAATACAGGTTTACGTGAGTAATGTTTTGATGTGTGAACGAGTGTCTGTAATGTTTTGATGGGTCATGTGATCCTGTAATGTATTGAAATGCGAACATGTGGCTCTGTCATGTTTTGATGTGTGAACATTTTCCTGTAAAACTTTGATGTGTGAACATGTGTCTGTTATGTGTTGATGTGTGAACATGTGTCTGTTATGTGTTGATGTGTGAACATGTGTCTGTTATGTGTTGATGTGTGAACATGTTCCCCTGTAATGTTTTGATGTGTGAACATGTATCCCGGTAATGTTTTCATATTGATATGTTAACGTCCCCTGTAATTGTTTCACGCATGCACCTACCCACACTCAACCCACACGCATGCACCTACCCTCACTCCAGCCATACACATGCACCTACCCTCACTCCAACCACACGCATGCACCTACCCTCACTCAACCCACACGCATGCACCTACCCTCACTCCAGCCACACGCATGCAACTACCCTCACTAGAACCACACGCATGCACATACCCTCATTCAACCCACACGCATGCACCTACCCTCACTCCAAACACACGCATGCAGTTACCCTCACTCCAAGCACACGCATGTACATACCCTCACTCAACCCACACGCATGCACCTACCCTCACTCCATCCACACGCATGCACCTACTCTCACTCAACCCACACGCATGCACATACCCTCAATCAACCCACACACATGCACATACCCTCAATCCAACCACACGCATGCACCTACCCTCACTCCAACCACACGCATGCACCTACCCTCTCTCAACCCACACGCAATTACATACCCTCACTCAACCACACGTATGCACTTACCCTCACTCAACCCACACGCATGCACATACCCTCACTCCAACCACACGCATGCACCTACCCTCACTCCAGCCACACACATGCAACTACCCTCACTAGAACCACACGCATGCACATACCCTCATTTAACCCACACGCATGCACCTACCCTCACTCCAAACACACGCATGCAGTTACCCTCACTCCAAGCACACGCATGTACATACCCTTATTCAACCACACGCACCTTTGACTTAGTGACCCCAAGATGTTTTTCAATGTTATACACTTATACATTTCCTTATATATGTATATGTTGACATACTTCTTGTCCCCGTGACGCCCTTCTTAGTAGTTTCTAAGTAGCTAGCAATCAATTCTAAGCTATAATTGCACGATATCCAGAAGACGATGTTAAGTGTTTGGCTAGGTTAAGTAACGGTGGCCATTTTGAATGTCGCATTGACCATTTTTTTTGTATTTATAATTGTCTACCTTCTATCAGACGCACTGTTTTGAAATTTGTGTAAAAACTGAGCATTGCCAAGTGGTTCCAGAGAAATTGCTGCTGGCGGACGCTTCCGATGCAATATCGAATAAGCTTGCCAGCCATTTTGTCCGCAGAGTTAAAAAAAAACAGTACTCAACACTTCCTGACTAGTTCATTCTTAAGGTCTTAACCGCAGGGGAATATTCCAAAACAATATTTGTCATGTAGGAAACAATATTTCAATGTCATGTACACATAGTATGTTTAACTGTATCGATATCGTATGTTTTAGATGCGAGGACTTATTATCAGACAAAACATATCATAATTAGAGTGAGCGTGTAACAAAAAGAGTATCAATATGATTGCTACGTCTCATTTTATTTTGAATAGAAATCTACATATAAAATGTATTTGTCGCAAAATATATAAACGTGCATGTACATTGGTTAAAGAATCAATACGTTTTCAAGGTAAGACTAAATAATACGCCTCACACATAATCCGCCAACATTTGTATTGGGGTTAGACAAAATCATCCCCATTGAACATAATAAAGTAGTAATTGTTATGCCTTGACGCAATTTGAAATTAAACCTGGTATTCTGATATTAAATGTTAAATATTGTCATTGTTAACATATAAAGGTAAATGTATTTGTGCACCATCGTGATTATGCACCACAATCACGATGGCGTAAGAATGACAACACAGAATATTTACTTTTATTAATAATTAGATGAGGATTAATGTAGCATTTTACAAGATCGCCGCCTAACGGGGCATTATATTGCCCGTTTCCTAAAGATGTTATGTTAAAAGCATTTCCTAGCTGTTAGGTCAATATAACCCTTACCTTTGACCTTCTAACAATAAAACCGAGAGGGGATGGTTTTATCCAAAAGCACTATTTGTATAAATTTTGTAAATGAAACAGTCCGTGAATAACAGCTGGGAAGGAATTTGTCATGATCAGGTCACAATGACCTTGACATCTGACCTACTAAGCTTAAAATCAATAGGGATGCTGTTTAAACATGGGTACTATTTCTGTAAAGTTTCAAAAGAACTGTAGGTCTAATAGCTACAAGTTACAGTGCGTGTTACGGTTTGAAGTTATTGTGTGGAAGGCGTGTTTCCAAATAAGGTCAGTGACTTTGACCTTAAACCTACTGGCCGCAAAAGACACCTAAGGCAATGTACCTATGAAGTTGTATGAGTGTATGTGTTACAGTTTTGAAGTTATTATGCAGAATTCATATTTTATATAAGATGATTGTGACCTTGACCTTTGACCTTTGACCTACTGACCCCAAAACGTAATTGGGTTCTCCTCTCATATACTGCAATGTACCTATGAAGTTGCATGAGTGTAGGTGTAAAGGTCTCGAAGTTATCGTTATGAATGCGTCTTTCTATGTAAGGTCACTGGACCTTGAACTTAGACTTACTGACCTCAAAACAATAGGGATCATTCTCTCACTTAGGGCAATGTACCTAAAAGAAACAGTTTCATGAGTGTTAGCGTTATGGTTTCGAAGTTATCGCCTTGAATGCTTTTTTCTATATAAGGTCATAGTGACCTTGACCTTTGACTTAGTGACCCCAAAACATAAGAATCCTTCTATCGCCTATGGACAAGTACCTGTAGTTTCATGAGTATAGGTATGATGGTTTCGAAGATATGAAATGATATATCGGATATGCATGCAAACTTTATGAATACATGGCTTGGCGATCATTAATAAAGAAAACACTGTTGAAATCTGCTCGGTGGACTCGAGATTTGTTAAGGTTTTAAACTTTTATGGCAACTGTGGCCATCTTGAATCCAGCGACCTCTGATAAGAAGTAGTTTGAAGATGTTAATAACGACGGACTACGCGCGAATATTGACCCCAAAAGTTCACTTTGATCCTTCGACGCAGGTGATCGAACAACATTCTGAAATTCTGACAATCGTAAAGGCCACCTTGAACAAGCAACTGCATTAATTCGGCACCTCTCTCATGTCTACTTTCCCTTTCCTTTTTTTTCTTTTGACCGACACTCATGTCAATCCCAAGAAATATTGAATTAATGTCATTAACACGGGGATGCATGTCGTAGCGGAGACCGGATGTGACCTATATATTCGTAAGTAAGTCACAGCGACCCGAAATGTTGCACATGATGCTAGATGCACATAAGGAACATTTGGTGTTTGGTGAAAATCCTCAAGAAAGAAGAAATAGCGTAGACTGAACGTGACCTATATTTTGTAGAAAGTAGGTTACAGTGACCCGAAAGTATGCACATGATGTAAGATGAATATAAAGAATTTGAATTTATAGTTGCACCCATCGCTAAGGTCATATGGCGACTTTTCAGGTTCCATTGGCGGAGGAAGATCCCAGGTGCCCCTCCGGGCAATTTTCGTGCACGGCCGGGCACCTGGTTAGAACCACCGACGTTCAGCAAGCCAGCTGGATAGCTTCCTCACATAAAGATTCGTAGGCCCATTATGGATCGAACCTACAGCGATGAGGGGCAAGTGAAATCAAGTCAGAGACTTACCACTCGGCAACGGACGTCCCTTGAATATAAGGAACATTCTGGTAAAATTTGATGAAGATCCTGCGAGAAAGAAGCGAGATACGCATGTCGTAGCGGAGACCGGACGTGACCTATATTTCGTCGTAAGTATGTCACAGCGACCCGGAACTTTGCACATGACGTTAGATCCTTTGGAAGCACATTCTGGTGAAAATGGTGAAAATCCTGCGAGAGAGAAGCAAGATACGCCTGTCGTAGCAGAGACGGGAAGTGATCTATATTTTGTCGAAAGTAAGTCACAGCGATCCGAAATTATGCATATGATGTTAGATGAATATAAGGAGCATTCTGTTGAAATTTGGTGAACACTAAGATGCAAGAAACGCATGTCGTAGCGGAGACCGGACGTGACCTATATTTCGTCGAAAGTAGATCACAGCAACCCGAAAATGTGCACATGACATTAGCTGAATACATGGGAGGATCAAAAAGTAACCGGAAACACCTTCTAAAACGCGTAATGTTTGTAATCAGATATTTAAACTTTAGTATATTACACTCATTAATATATTTCAATAGATAGCCAAGTATAAAATTTCTACAACGAATATGCGTGTTTCTATCATGTCTATAGTAACAATGCAAAGCCAGTAAGCCCCGCGGAGCACTTACAAATAGCAGAGAAACCATCTACGAAACTGGCATTTTTTTCTTATTTTGTCTTGAACTTTCATTTCAAAATTATTATTTCAATTATCAAAATTAACTAGCACGTGTTCACTAATGATACGTGCAATAAAATTATGAAGTCATTTTAAATTTTAGACGTATATAAGGCACGTGCAGCATTATTTGCCCTTGTCGTCATCTTTAAAGGGAAAAACGAAAGATTTACAGAAAAATTAACATCGAGCAGCGTTGTGCAAGTTAATTTTGTGTACTTTTAGGAAAAACGAGAAGTGAGACGCTAGTATTGATGTATAAAGCCTATGACGATAAATTCTTTGAAGAAATCAAACATTGTTGACTGGTATATTCTGGTTGGAGAACTTTATTTGCAGAATTCAATAAAATCGGGACGTCGAAATCTCGCTTAAAGGAGACAACTTAATGCGTATCAAATCACTACTTGAAGAAGACAGACGATTACGTATTCAGGACATTGCAAACAAGTGGACTTTTTCACATAATAGTGTAAAATATATAATAAAAATTAAATTAAAAATGAGGAATGTTGCTGCCCGGTATGTTCCAAAACTCTTAAATCAGGAACAGAAAAAACAAAATAATTCATTCTTCAAAAGAGGACCTGAAAGCGACCAACCAAAATAAAAAAAATCATTTTGCATCATGTTTACACCCCTGCCTAGCTAGCGAAACAACTAACACAATTGAAACTGAACATGAAGACACCTGAACATCCACCCTACTCGCTGGACTTGGCTCCAAAATACTTTTTTTCTTTTTTCAACGTTGAAAAAAAAACTCCGTGGTACGACAGAACTGACATTCTGCCAGTAGAAGTTCAAAATATTTTTAAGAAAAGTCAAACTGAAGATTATGCTTAATTGTTTTATTCATAGGTTCACAGATGGAAGAAATGTATACTCGTGTATAACACAGGAGGTCCTTAAACGGGCTCGACAATAAAATAATTGTAAAGTAATTCATGTGATTCTCAGCTCCAATAAATAAGACAATAAACCTAAAAAGTTGACCATAAATTCTTAAATATGCAGTTATCACAAAAACGAGGGATTAAATATGGGAACTTCTTTCGACTGCACCAGGCATGAATACCTAAGAGATTTACCTCCTGTGTACTGTGTACGTGTTGGTGCAGCTGGTCAAAATACACCTATCCTTAAATATCGGAAGATTTTACAAGTTATACCATCATCATAAGTGCATTAAACTATATTTTATATAACAGCCGCCGGGTTTTTTTTGCCGCGCCGGTTTTTGGCAAAAACAGCAAGTAATTCCGAATGAGCTAGGGCGCTTGCGACTATTTCATATGAAAGCACATATCAAATGATTGTAAAATTATATTCTATTTCATTGGTGACACTTTAATTTTTCCGAGAAATTTGACGCAAAGTTGATCTTTCCCATGGGAAAAGCCTATTTTCCCATGGGAAAAGCTTTTTTCCCATGGAAAGGGTCTTTCCCATGGGACAATATATTCCCATGGGAAATGATTTGGGCAGTTTTCCCATGGGAAAAACAGAAAGTATTTATCTTTCAATATAATGTCGAAATAGTATGCGGCTTTCATATTTAGGGTCTATGATGAAGTTTTACAGCGATACGAGCACTTTGATATTTTCCCATGGGAATATTTTCCCAATATTGTAATTTGGGAAAATTTTCCCATGGGAAAATGAGTTATTTCTTAATAGCTAAAACAACACATCAAAGCTTGGAAACATCTTCCATTGCAGTGTTGACAATTAAATATGCCATTATGTTTATAATTTAATGAAATAAAAACTTTCCCAAAATAAAATGGGAAAATTCTCCCAAATTCTTTTTGGGAACATTTTCCCAAATATTATCGGGAAAATTTCCCAAAATGTTTTGGGAAAATTCTCCCATTTTCTGACTGGGAAATTTCTCTAAATATTTTTTAAGGAAATGAAAAAGAAAAAAATCTTCCAAGTAAGTATTAGTCAAAATATCAAACAAAAAAAAAAAAACAGTTTGTTTAAGATTGAATATTTTAACTCAGATCTGATTTTAACTTAGCATCTCAGATTCAGATTTGAGAATGATGTGTTGTCTTGCGATTAGTCCTTTACATAGTAATGTGACTCGTGCATAGCCTGACAGTTATTGATACTGCACTGTTTTTTCCCGTGGCCTGTTTTCCTACATACCATTGAGCTCGACTTTAAGTGAGGAAGTGTCGATTGTTACGGATTGCGGGAGGTGTAAAGTACTGGTTCTACCCAGGAAAAGTATGGGTGGTCTGCCTCCACCACAAAAAAGTCATATATAACATTGCGTGTATTGAAAAGGACGTAAAACACCACACAAACAAACTATTTTTGGGGAAATTTTCCCGAATGTTATTGGGAAAATTTTCCCAAATTGTTTTGGGAAAATTCTCCCATTTTTTGACTGGGAAAATTCTCTAAATAATTCTAAAGGAAATGAAAAAGAAAACAAATCTTATAAATAAGTACAAGTCATAATATCAAACCAAAAAAGACACAAAACAAAACAACAAGAGGCCCAAGAGGGCCTTATACGCTCTACTGGCTAACATGGCTCTTATACCATCAAGGAAGCGAGTGACGAGTGACTGCCATTTACGTTTTTTGAAAGTTTTGGGCAAAAAAAATAGCATTTTAACTAACTCAAGGGCCATAACTAAAGAATCTGGTAAAATTTGATAAAGATCAGATGAAAAATGAAGGCCCTACCGTATTAACGAGGCAAAATATAGCATTTTTAACTCAATCAAGAGACATAATTCCTGTTACTGGTCCGACTGGTCCAACATAGAGCTAAATAAAAATAAAAAATATAATAATTTAAAATAAAAAATTAAAAACAAAAATATATAAAAAAATAAATATAAACAAGAAATGTCACAGTAACAAATGCCCCCGAAGTGACCTGTAAGTGTGACCTTGACCTTGGAGCAATATGAAACCAACAGATATATTTAAAAATAATTTAAAAAAAATAAATATTAAAAAAAAAATCTGAAATACAATTACAAAAAAAATCACAAAAAAAAAACATATATTAAAAAAAATATAAAAAAATATATATATATCACAAAAAACAAACAAATGAATGAAAAAAAATTTAATGAAAAACAAAACAAAAATAATTAAACAAGAAATATCACTGTTAGTGATAAATGTGTCCTTTGACCTCTAAGTATGACCTTGACCTTGCAGCCATTGACCTGGATTTTGTGCACGACACATCGTTTGGTTGTGGTGAGTTATTTGAAAATCCGTCCATGCAAGCAAAAGTTATTGACCGGACACGATTTGACCTTTGACCTCTAAGTGTGACCCTGACCTTGGGGCCAAAGACATGGATTTTGTTAGCGACACATCGTCTTGTTGTGGTGAGCACTTGTGCCAAGTTATTTGAAAATCCGTCCATGAATGCCAGAGTTATTGACCGGACACAATTTGTCTTTTGACATCCAAGTGTGACCTTGACCTTGAAGACCTGGGTTTTGCGCGTGACACAGCGTCTTGTTATTATGATCAGTTGTGCCAAGTTATTTAAAAATCCCTGCAGTGGTTGTGACGTTACGGTCCGTACACGAAATTGTGTACTTGTTTTTGACCTATAAACTTAAAGTGTGACCTTGACCTTTGAGGTACGGATCTGGGTTTTGCGCGCGACACATCGTCTTGTTATGGTGATCACTTGTGTCAAGTTTTTTGAAAATCCCTGCAGGGGTTGTGACATTACGATCCGGGCACGAAATTGCGTACCTGTTTTTGACCTATGAACTTCAATTGTGACCTTGACCTTCGAGGTACGGACCTGGGTTTTACGCGCGACACATCGTCTTGTTATGGTGATCATTTGTGCCAAGTTATTTAAAAATCTCTGCAGGGGTTGTGACGTTACAGTCCGGACTCGAAATTATGTACCTGTTTTTGACATATGAACTTCAATTGTGACCTTGACCTTTGAGGTACGGACCTGGGTTTTGCGCGCGACACATCATCTTGTTATGGTGATCGCTTGTGCCAAGTTAATCAAAAATCCATGCAGGGGTTTTGAATGTACAGTCCGGACACGAAAAGCGGAATGACGGACGGACGGTCTGCCCCCGTTATTGTCTCAAACAATTTGACCTATTACCTCTAAGTGTGACCTTGGGGTCACAGACCTGGATTTGTGCTCGACACATCGTCTTATTGTGGTGAGCACTTGTGTCAAGTTATTTGAAAATCCGTCTAGGAATGCCGGAGTTATTGTCTCATACAATTTGACCTTTGATCTCTAAGTGAGCTTGGAGCCACAGACCCGGATTTTGTGCGCGACACATCATGTTGTTGTGGTGAGCACTTGTGCCAAGTTAATTCAAAATCCGTCAAGAAATGCCAGTTATAGACCGGACATGATTTGAACTTTGACCTATAAGTGTGACCTTGACCTTGGAGTGACAGACCTGGATTTTGTGCGCGACATGTCGTCTGGTTGTGCTGAGCACTAGTGCCAAGTTATTTGAATATCCGTCCAGGAATGTCAGAGTTACTGACTGGACACAATCTGACCTTTGACCTCTAAATGTGACCTTGACGTTGGAGCCACGAACCTGGGTTTTATACACAATGTTGTCTAGCTGTGGTGATTTATAAATCTGTCCATGTATGTCAGAGTTATTAACCACACATGAAAGCACTTTGTTTTGACCTTTGACCTCTAAGTGTGAACTTGACCTTGGAGGCACGGACCTGGATTTTGTGCGTGACACGTCGTCTTGTGGTGAGCAATTGTGCGAAGTTATTTGAAAATCCGTCCATTTGAAGCGGACACGATTGTACAGACGAACAGGGACGAACGGAAAGACAGTGCAACTACTATATGCCACCCTTTGGGGGCATAAAAAAGTCATAACATCTGGTAAAGTTTGGCAAAGATCAGATGCAAAATTAAGGCCCATTGTACGACAAGGCAAATTATAGCAATTTTAACTAAATCAAGGGCCATAACTCCGCTGTTACTAGTCCGATATGATTGGTTTTCGAACTTGTTCGAGCTTCCATTGATATTAACAATCTGATCAAGTTTGGTAAAGATCGGATTAACAATGAAGCCCATATCGTCTTAACGAGGCAAAATATAGCATTTTTAATTGAATCAAAGGCCATAACTCCACTGGTCCAATATGTCTGGTTTTCGAAATTGTTCAAGCTTTCAACGACAAGAACAATTTGATAAAGTTTGGTAAAGATCGGATGAACAATGAAGCCTCCATCGTCTTAACTAGGCAAAATGTAGCATTTTTAACTAAATCAAGGGCCATAACTCTGCTGTTATTAGTCTGATATGGCTGGTTTTTGAACTTGTCCGAGCTTTCATTGATATTAACAATGTGGTAAAGTTTGGTAAAGATAGGATGAAAAATAAAGGCCCTATCGTCTTAACGAGGCAAATATAGCATATTGAACTAAATCAAGGGCCGTAACTCTGCTGTTACTGGTCCGATACTATGCTGTCATCAAAATGCATTTGAAAATTATTCTTGGTTAACTAAACAATTTATGGTTGTGGTCGGGTCTATATGTTGTTTGAACAACACAGATTGGCTTCATGTATTGGAAACATATGATCATGTCTCTGTGGTGGTGACTTATCTTAAGTCTCTGTTGTTGGAATATCTCTCATCTCCATAAGGGTGGAATTCGGTTTGAATATCTATCTCTCTGTGGTTGGAATACAACAGCCCTATTAGTGGTTCGAATAACACAGACTGTATCCATGTATTGGAAATATATTATCATGTCGTTGTGCTGCTGGCTTATCTCATGTCTGTGGTTTAAATATCCCTGGTCTCCAATGTGGTTGGAATATGTGGTTGCAATATGTCTCCATGTGGTTGTTAATACACTGGGTTTCTATGTGGTTCGATTAACCCATATTGTCTCGTTGTAATGGAAATATATATTATCATGTCTATGCTAGTGGCTTGAGTGATTGGAATATTTTTCTCTTGTCTCCATGTGGTTGTATTATATCAGATCTCTATGCGGTTCAAATAACTCTTGCCTTCATGCAACAGAATTGTATTATCATGTCTCTATATAGCTGGCCTATCAAAAATATGAATGTAGCTGGAACATATCTTGTCTATATGCGGTTGGAATATATCAGGCATCTATGTGGTTGGAATATCTGTTCTCTTGTGGCACGACTATCACTTTTTGCTATATTGCTGGAATTAATACATCATGTGCCTAGTCTACGTGCTTGGAATACCACAATCTAATCTACAGCTATGAGGCTGGAATAGTACATATGTATAAAACACTATTCAACATTGTCATCACAAGTCTCCAAAGGTTGAAACATCAAAAGTATCTATGTGGTTGGAATATGTCAGGTCTCTACATGGTTGGACTACATCACATCTCCATGTGGTTATCCCACATCTCCATGCCATCTCTCTGTTGCTAGAATATCACACGTTTCTGTAATTATGTGGTTTGAATATGATTCGTGGTTGAAATATCTCTGTAGTAAGAATACTTTCATTCTTAAAGTATGTGGTTGGAAATATCGTGTGTGCTTTTATGTGGGAATATATCTCATAAAATCTCTATAGCTTAATATCGTGTGCATCTCTATGTGGTTGGAATACCTCATGTGTCCATGTGGTTGGAATATATTGCCTCCGTAGATTTGTTTGCACTATCTATCTGTCACCGGAGAACATGGAGCAAACCTGAAATACAATAAATTTATTATATTTTGAGTTCTTTGTAAACTGATCTTATGTTCATGAACAGTCTATAAGCAAAGTAGAATCGGAAATGTAGCATTCAAGGACCACAGTTAAAGTCAGAATATGCTTATTGTTAACCTTAAGAGACAATAGAGACTTTGTATCAAGTATTTGTTTATAATATTACCGTCAAATTTGCATTAAATCCCACTATGAATCCAGCCGTTAATTAAAACTACTTTTAACTATTGTGTTTACATAAACATTACCTGTGCTATAAACCATTTGAATCTGCACACTTCCTGTGTTGTGCTTAGCGTCGGTGCAGCATGTAGGGGATACAGCGTAATTAGTGCACAAATATGTATTAGTGTGTACAGTTTAATTTTAGTCAGTTTATTTGTTAGCGTAATTCTCCAATTTGTGAGTGCTTCATCAGATGTTCCAGTTTATGTGTAAATAAGCATATTCTGCCTTTAACCAAGTGCAATCTCAAACTTGCCTTTCATATAAACTACAGTACAGATCAGGCAAAACCCACACTTTACTCGATTCGTCGAGTTTGGTCATATCAAGAGCCACGCGGATCTACATGGAGTGACTGTTTGGACTCGGTAAATCTACGCGGCGAAAGTACGCCATTGTCAGTCATTCGCACTCTTAAGTTACTCCGCGTATATAGAATCCAATTAACCACGAGTGCTCACCTGTGGTGGTTTATTACTGGGAGAAAAGCAAAATTTTCCGACAGCACGCTTGAAAAAGCCAATCGCCAAAATAAGTACAAACAATGAGACGCCGAGTGCATCTTTTCTGTGCAAGACTGATAAATACACTGAATAAATTTCGAAACAAATAAGTATTTCAAAATTTTAATGCATTAATCACAAGTTTTGTTTGTTTCTGTTGTCCAAAAGTCAGACTTCTTCAACCGAAATAAGTACCCATAATTCTTGGCCATTTATGTACATTTTAACAAGGCGGCACTAACAACGGGTTTATGACCCGGAATTCTTTACAATTTTTTCTGATTATCTCTGACTAAAGAACTAGTCAACAAAATAATAAACAGCAGAACAAATTTGTTACAAATAATGATTAATTAAAATAAAATTATAATTTCCAGTATAATAATTACTAATTGCAGTCGTCGCGAAGTCGGTAATAGGAACCGCTATATAACTATCGTGACCCAGTATACATAATCCGGGCATTCAAATTTTTCCACATCTGCTTTTCCAAAAACAAAAGTAAAATTCATAACTTTCACATGACATCATCAAAATAATCTGACCAATCAGTGATCAATAAAATAAGACCTCCACTTTCGGGTAGGGTGTAAACTGTTTATCGCTGGTGCTCAACTGATTTTAGCCCTTTAAAAAACTAGTTTGTATCGATAGTTATATATAAAAAACTTTGTTTTTGGTGTACATAATTATATGTATCTTCTTTTTGTGTTGTCTGATTTTAAAACACCAATATGGGTACATTTAATTTAAATCATGGTGTAATATTTTCATTTTCCATATAGAGATTGAGAAAAAAGTCCGAGTAAACCTACTGAATATCTTAACTTAACAGAAGTTGACCGGATGTGAAAGTTATGAATTGTCTTCTGCTTCGATTTTTTTGAAGTTATTAAATAAATATACATTATAATGACTGTAATTAGAAACATTTTCACCCTTTACCTGGGCAGTATCGACTCCGCGAACTCCCGAGTTTATCTACGCAAAGTATCGTGGCATAAGTATCGCGTAAGTGATTTCCACTCTGAGTAGTTTTATCATCAAAACTCTGCGTAATTACGCGATTTGTAATTCCTCATAGTAAAGTGTGGGTTTCGCGTGAGCTGTACTGTACCTACACACCAAGTTTCAGCCAATTCCAGGTCATTACTAAATAAAGTTATTTAGCGGACACCATTCTTCTATTTTTAGCAACAGTTTCCTTGACTCCAGTGACCCAAATCCCAAGCTTTCTGTTCATATTTATAAGCTACCTACTCATACAAATTCATTCAAATATCTCATTCCTAACTAAAGATATTGTGCGGAAACCATTTTCTATATTTTTTGTGTAATTTTTACAATTTCTGTTGCCACAGCAACCACAATTTTTTACTCAATGAAAAAAAAAGATCTGCATGATCTCCTAAAGTTCTCCCTCTTACCTACACACAAATTTTCATTATCTTTTAAAGCATTTCTTTTGTTATAAAATGATACATGTATTTTGTGTATTTTTACTATATCCATTGCCATAGTAACCATATTTCTGTCGGATCAACAAAATAAAAAATAAAAAAAATATTGGGTATAATCCCCTCATTGCCCTCTACCAACATGTCAAGTTTCATAAAAATATCTTAAATACTTTTCAGGATCCATATTTATGGGACGGACTGAAAGACTGACTGACTGATGGGGGCAAACCTCTGGTCCCCTCAAGTGACACACCAGTAGAGTACTAACAAAAATATATAATTTCTACAATTATCAGCGAGGTTATTTTTGTCAATAAGAGCAAGGCAATGCTTATCTGTGTATCGTTATCTTATTACGATACAGTTCCCACAATATGATACGTGTGAAAGAAAGTCGCGCTATAATCGTATCACGATTAATCATTGCACCCCTAGTTTTTGGGGTACTATACTACGTATAAGTATGTGAAGTTACTACGTATACCGTATTGTTCCTTTTTAACGCCCCCTCCCTAATAAACGCCCCTCCCCCCAGGCACCGTGAGTAAACACCCCACCCACTGTGCATAAAGTAAAAAACCTTACCTTAAAAAGTGGTATTAATCCGCATAACACGACTATGTCGACTAATATATCGACAAAAACTTTTATCCATGTGTATTTCAAGTATAGTGCACTAAGGGTTTTAGAGTTATAATAGAGTTACATAAGGGTCAATGTTTGAACAGTTTACACTCTAATAAACACCCCCCTTTGAAAAATGTAACGCCCCCGGGGGCGTTAAAAAGGAACAATACGGTATGTATGTGAAGTTTCATAAACATAGGTCAAACATTTTTTTTTTGTTATGGCCAGTTATGAGTTTGCTTATAGGGTATTGAATTTGTCTGTTATGTATGAAGGTACCATAAGGTACCAGTCACCTCAGGTTTACCCAAAGTGTCTGGTATGGGTTCGATTCTCATTTTACTGTACATATAAAATGACCTGCCAGTAAAATATATCACTTATTTGCATCATGGGAGATGGATTTTAATCCAAGTAATAACGTACCATGTCCTTCATATAACATAATAACAGTCAAAGCATCAATCAAATCCTCCTTGGACAGGTACTTCTGTAAAAAGACAATGCAAAATACCTTAGTGTTAATGAGCTGGAATACATCTTTAGATAACCTAGCCTAGTCTGATTTTATTGAAGAAACAAGAAACATGAAAATTCAACCTAAACCAGGATTTCCCTAAGCTATACCTGCGACATTTTTTTAAATATTTCTTTCCATATATAAACCCACTCACCAAGTTGCTTCAATTTCTCAATCCTAACTCACGGAAGTTCAGTATTGGGCGGAAACCATTTTTCTTTCTCTTTTTTTTTTACACCACACAACATGACGTATGCATAAAACTCACCAAAGAGAAAAATATCAGACATTTTCTTTGTTTGTAACCTTCGAAATAAAGGGGGCTGGGATGGCGCAGTCGGTAGTGCGGCGGATTTGTAACCGGAGGCCCCAGCTTCAATCCTCCGTGATGCCACTGAGTTTCGTCGGTGTGTTCTTGGGCACTTTCCCTTAGCCCCGTCCGTCGGATGGGGATGTAAACCGGGTGGTCCTGTGTATCGGTCTATCCTCCGAGCAAGTTAAAGAACCATAGGAATCTATTAGATAATAAGAGTATGGTTCCCGGATTCCTTGTATCCTTCCCCTCTCTATGGGACGGCTCTGAATAACCTATACTGTGTTGATGAGCCTTTAACAACATTCAATTCAATTCAATTACCTTCGAGATACTCCAGTTCTCATGGCAGTATGCATAAAATATGATAATTAATTTATAAATAGAGTTGATGACTTTATAATAAAATAATTAAAAAGATAGTTTATTTATCATAAATAAAAGGATATTTCATCAAAATAATGTAAACATGTTGACAATTTCCTTTTCTTTAAAATTCATCACCCCTATTCTCCATAAATGCAGTTTCCAATTACCTTGAAGGCAATAAAATTCATTAATGACATTATTTTTTAGTCTGAGACTGATGAGTCTGTTGAGTGTTGTACAGTATTGTTTCTAGAAATGGTCAATCATTGAATCTTATACCAGTTACTAACAAATACGAAATACACAATATGTGCATACCTTGATTCTGACATTTTTACGTAAAATGTTATAAAATTTATATCATAACAATTTAGTAGAAGCGTCACAGAAAGCATTTGATTTTCCCTTTTCTTCTATTCAGACTAGATCTATTGTTTACAGTTTCGTTTTTGTTCGTCAAACCGTTTCAGTACTGTGATACCACAGAACACCATGCTAGTCAATGAAAACCCGTACATTTTCCTTTATTCAGGCTATTGCAGGGCCTTTTAACAATTTTGGGAAATTTTGCAATTATAGTATTATCAATAAATACCTTTTTTTTCAACGTCTGTGCCAGCATAAAAACAAATAGCTTCTCCTCATTCCTATAACAATTCTCATTGTAAAACCGGGTACCATTTATGACCATTTTGGCAGTGAAAAGCACATTGTATTTATCTTTCAAGATTATTTTTCAAAAAAACATATTTTAGTCAAGCACATATTTACTTTAGCATTTATTTGGTATTAGTGCAGTGTTTAATCAGCTGATGTTAATAATATCCTATTTAAGGGATCAACGAAACTGTTCTTTTTTACATTTTCAAGTTGGATAGTGTTCGTTTTTAAATTTATGACGTGACAATTTTATCTCAATAGTTTCTGTTTTGGAGCTAACAATACAGGTAATGTATAATACGTACATAGTTTGTATGCATACTTTTTTTGCAGTTACGGCATATTTTGGCTATAATCAGTCTGCTAAATTAAAATATAAATTGAAAGTAGATGCAGATATTTTATTGTCATTGGTTTTCGCTGTAACGTCAAGGGTTACACATATCGACAGTCGACTGCTCGATCGGTCATTAGTTTCTGACCAGCCACGTTTCAAACGAAAGGTGTGAATATTTACTCGTAGCCTACTGCTGGAGTCTTTGAACCACACTGCCGTCACTGGGAATTGAACCCAACCCAATAAAGAATGGGCCACTGCAGATTCCTTTGGAGGTAGCCTAATAAATTGGCTCCTATGCAGTTTTTTTTTTATTATTCTGACGTTCTATGTAACTGCATATATAGCCTAATAAATTGGCTCCTATGCAGTTGTTTTTTTATTATTCTGACGTTCTATGTAACTGCATGCATATAGCATATACGTTGATGCTCGCCAATACGAAAAATTTCAAAAGAGCATAAACGTGTATTTTAACACACTACTTTGGAGGGGCAGACAGAGGGGTACAGTAGAATCCCCCAAATTCATGTTCATTTTATGTTCATGTTCATTAAAGGTCTTCATCATGATCCCTGCATTATTTCAGGTGCCATCTCGCTCACATGAAAAGAGCAGTGGCAGAAAAACAATAAACATGGCTCCAGCATAAATGGAGTTTCTACGATAGAATTTGCAGCAACTCTGCAGTTCAGGGTGAGAAGGTTCTAGGCCCAATTTTCCATATTTTATCTCTATGTACATGGAGGATGAGCCTGGCATGTTCATGCCTGTTAGGCGCCATATAACCTTTCATGTGTTGGTGCGCCTTAAAACCCAATTCAATTCAATTTGGCACATATATACACAGGGGTGTAAAATACCACTCGCCCGCGTGCATTGGCGAGTGCAAGCTGCCTGCGAAAGATTAACATTTGGCGTCTGGTTGTCCGACAGGGCGAGTGACTTTTTGCACTATAAAAATTAAGTTAAACTATCGTTCAAACACGATGTTGCATTATTTGCAAGATTTCAGATTAATATGTGTTTGTTTGTTACCAGGTAACCCACGCGTCATATAGACTGTGATTCATTTCACGCTAAAATCAATTGAAGTGTGATGCAATATATCGCACACCAGTCAGAGTTGTTTTTTTTTACATCGACACCGTAAACATGGCAGTTAAACAAACAGACATCAGGTTGCTGTTCGGAAAATCTGTGTCAGCGACTGCAAGCGGATTCGACCCAAGTGTCTGCGAATCAAAACGGGTATGGCTGAACAACAAGCATAGTTCCCAACCGCTATTAATTAATTCTGGTGTCTATTATTGGTCCAATGGAGACAAAATACTGAAGAGAAGTTCAGCAGATCAGAATATTGTTGTTGTTGTAGAAGTTAATTCTCCGCGCTTATTTTTTTTGCCCACTCCCGGACGAATGTCTGCGTGGAAGGGAATAAATCTTAATGACAGTTGCCTGTGACAGTGTATGGGGACAGGTTGCAGACCATAATTTACTAAATGTGTTGTTAGATAATATGGCACTTTCTTTATTTGAATAACAATAAAATATATCCACATACTACCTGTCAGCTACTACAGTGTCTGTGAGTACACATATGTACTTATTGTAGCCAGGGAATATTAAGTATACGGAAAGGAGAAACGGATCGTTTTGCCGTTTTATGTTGTCACGCGTGTGTTTCACTACTGCGTGAAAATGACTACTGGTTGTTTCGCGCGTGTGTGAAAAACAGCAAATTCTCATAAATTATTACACTTACAAACTCAACAAAGGTGCGCAGTGTAAACATAAGTACTATTTATTCACATTGTGTCCTCTGATACAGAGCGTGAATTTGTTTGCATGTATAAAAGCACATTTTACCAGACGGTTCCGTATAACAAAGATCATGATGGTGCCACTCTACACCAGAGCCCCAGATAAGCTGCGTATTTGCGTAATTACCCAATTAAAACAATGGAAAACCAAATTGAAATTAAAATCAAGCGTACCAAAAAGCATATGAAATCCCATTTAAGCAATTATTTAAAAAATATGTGCGTACAAACTGTTTTCCATTATTGTAATCGCACGTTATCTCTGACTTTCTTAAAATGTAAACAAATCTTCGTCATTCTGTATTCTCCCCGTTAATTAGCGAACCCGTCTAGTAGACGTTACTGGAGTATTTAACAGTATGTCGCTATAGAACAAATAGTAATTTCGTAATCCAGTCCAATATAAAATAAAGTCTAGATCACTATTTGGCTTGGTAATTTTCAAGCGTTTGTGTAAAATGGCATCCGTCAAAAGAGGTTGTAGAAAGGCAAGTATAAATACATAGCAAAACAAAATTGTAGGGTATTTTGGAATTCCCAAACCATTAGATGGTGACGGGGTTGTTTCGGGAATTATAGAGGAATTAATATATGTATTCACCCGTCAATTCCAATTGTTCACAATGTATTAAACAATATTTTGTCATCAGTAACAAAACCGACGGCAATCGTGTAGTTACTAAAACCGTTAGAGACTGGAAAACTAAATATCCGTGGCTAACTGTCGTCAATAATGATGATGATGAATAAATGTGAATCGTGAACTATCCAGCGAAAATAAAACAATCAGTTAAAACATAGAAGTTACAGTTTATGTTTCCAGCGTAAATGGAGTTTCTATGATAGAATTCAGGGCTTTTTTCCACAAAATTGGGAAGAGGCCTAGTCCTGTCCGTTTTGGGAAATAATAATGCGCTTATTTCTCATTTTGGGAAAAATGTAAGATTTCGTGAATTAAGTAAATATGACAATACTATGCTTCATTTATATTTTCATCCATTAATTATTATAATTGCTACCTTCTCTGAGTCAGATTTGACTTAACAGACAAAATCACATTGCAGAATAATACTTTTTCTCAAATTCTGAGAGACTGATGCCTTCAGATTGGGAAAGATTTCTGCCACAGTTTGAAAAAAACAGTCAAATTTTCAATTGGGAAGAGGCCTTTTACAGGCCTCTGTTATATAAGGTAAAAAAGCCCTGGAATTTGCAGCAACTCTGCAGTTCAGGGTGAAAAAGTTCTAGGCCCATTTCCCATGTTTTATCTCGATGGAGGATGAGCCTGGCATGTTCATGCCTGTTAGGCGCCATATAACCTCTCATGTGTTGGTAAAAATTCATGTGAAATAGAAGCCACAACAGAGACTCATACAACACACAACATAAAGATCTGAAAAGTACACTATTGTAAGTACCTATTTGTACTATTTTGTGTTGATACCCAATTAACGAAACATTTGATGAGTGAATTACTTTTTTTTTAATCAGTTGTATTTTAAAATACCCAATTGACAAAAATATAGGTGGGTATTTAAGCAGATCAAACCAATTCTTATCTGGGGCTCTGCTGCACCAAATAAAAAATGGTGACGGGGTATAGCTATTGCAAGCGAGATATGAGACTACGGGTTATTAATAGGCATTAATAATAACAAAAAGTGAATAGTAGGCATATTTATCTTTGTCAAGAAGGTAATTTCAAGGTGGTGATTATAAGACAAAGTCTAAAACGAGGTGATGAAAATGTGCCTTTTGAGATATCAGCTGAAATTTTTAATTTGTCAAATTAAAAATGGTCTGGAGCTATTGCAAACGAGATACGAAGTATGGATTATACTAGGCATTAATAATAACAAAAAGTGAATAGTAGACATATTTATCTTTGTCAAGAAGGTAATTTCGTGATGTTGATTATTATAGAAAGCCTTAAAAAAGAGGCTGTAAAAACTGCCTAATTTGAGATGTTTGCTGAAAGTTTAACTTTTTCACATGCAACGCGCTTACAATCGATTTACCTGTATCGATAAAATAGTAAATGGCGGCATTTTAGCGCGACAACATAAATCGATAGAGCGTTTATGAACCCGTTTCTCCTCCCCGTATACTTGCTCCCTGTTGTAGCTTACTATAGTGGTGAAATAATGTTCAGGTTTTATGCTGCTAATTTTTAAACTTGTTATTAGAAATCCACTAATAAAGACTGAGATTTTTAATTTTTTTTTTTATTTATTTTAGAGACCATTACAGGATTTGTGCATACACCAAATCATTTTGAATTCCTCAAAGTGTTAAATTCAACTATGTTTCACATTTCTGTTCTTTTTGAAGAAAAAGCTTATTAATGTGAGTTTTTTTCCTTTCTTTTTTTTATATATTTTTTTAATTAAAATAAACAATTGGTCTCAGCTGCTGAATGCAGTCAATTTAAACAATTTAATATCTGTAATTGTTGAAGAGATATGACCCAGGGCCCTATATATCAATTTTCATTCCAGCATGGCCTCACCAGTGGCATATGATTCAATACCCCATGCTGTCAATCACTGGCACTTGGTGCTGCTCAATTAGTGGTTTATGGTGTGTCCCTGTTATGTAATCAGCTTATTAGTTATAAAATTCATGGCACACTTTTGGTGTTACAAGGGGTTCAAAAAGGGTAATTGATAAGACACAACTGTATTTAATACAGCAGAGGATATAAAGGCAGTAAAAAAAAAAACTGAATTATATATTATACTTGAATAAAATATTATTAAATAGATTACCTGATGCAAGTATATATCTTATATCTTTTTGTATATTTTAATACTTAGTTTTTGATTATAATGTGCCTTGACTTTTAAAGGTACTACCGTAACCATAGTTTGTTAATCCAATAATATTGATAATTTACTTTCAAATAAAAGGTAATGCAAATTTTCTTATTTTACCAAAGTGTTTACATTTTAATTAATATTATTCTACCAAAGTTTGAAATGTATTAGTGGTTGAAAATAATCAAAATTATGCAAAACTATTCAACTTACAGCAAATAGGCAAGTTAGATAAATGCAGAAAAAACTATCTTGCAATTAAACAAAATCAAGATTGCCATGTGTCTGTTTTATTTAAAAATTACCTTCAGCTTTCATAATTGAAGAAATCCAAAAGGCGGATCCTCTGCAGGGGCGTACCTGGGCGTACGCACGTGCGTTCAGGCTATTAAAGAAGCAAAAATATATAATTGGCTAAAAATGCGAAATATGCAATAAAAACTGAAGGTATATAGGGGTTAGGCACATTTGTGAATCCAAAACAAGATGGTGCTTATACCTAAATTAGCCCCAGGAACGCCCCAGCTCTGTCATGGTTAACAGTGTATACTATTGCGAACGAGATACGAGACTACGGGTTATATTATAATAACAAAAAGTGAATAGTAAACAGAGATTATTTAACTGCTGGGATCGATTATAGAGAAATGGTAGGAGATGGTAGACGTATGGCAGGGCTTTTTTCCACAAAATTGGGAAGAGGCCCAGGCCTGTCCATTTTGGGAAAAAAGAACGCGTTTATTTCTCATTTTGGGAAAAATACAAGGTTTCATAAATTGAGTAAATATGACATTAATATACTTTATTTATATTGTCATCCATTATTTACCATAATTATTAACTTTTCCAAGTCGGAATTTACTTAGCAGACAAAAACACACTGCAGAATTCATGCTTTTTCTCAAATTCTGAGAGACTGCTGTTTTCCGATTGGGAAATATTTTTGCCACAGTTGGGAAAAAACAGTCCAATTTTCTGTTGGGAAGAGGCCCTTTACAGGCCTCTGTTATATAAGGTAAAATAGCCCTGGGTTCTTTTCACGAACGAGCGTATGCGAGTAACAAAAAATTGAAATTGAAAGTTTTTTAACGGCTCATCAACACAGTAAAGGTTATTTAGAGCCACCCCAGAGAGAGGGAAATGATACATAGGAATCCGTGAACCGTGCCCTACTCTTATTATCGAATAGATTCCTATGGTTCTTTAACTTGCTTGGAGGATAGACCGATACACGGGACCGCCTGGTTTACGTCCCCATCCGACGGACGAGGTTAAGGGCAAGTGTCTTGCCCAAGAACACACCGACGAAACTCAGTGGAACCACGGAGGATTGAACCCGGGGCCTCCGGTTACAAGTGAAAAAAACACAGAACAAAACACGTCTACCATCGAGCGATGGTGATGGATTTCCCTATAATCGAACCCAGCAGTTAAATAATCTGTTTATTACATTTTAAATCATCTGTGCATGATTTTAACCGAAATTCTTCACTTTATTGAACGCTATCAGCTATCACTTTAATGACGTCATAACTCAGTGTCACAGTTAGTTACTTTTGTGTTCAGAGTTAGTTAATAATATTTAGCTATTATGAATATTCTTTCACTGAGAAATCCCAATCTTTCACCGATGAAAATGTTTACAATAAATATTTATCTTTGTCAAGAAGGTAATTTCACGGTGGTGATTTAAGACAAAGCCTAAAAAGAGGTGATAAAAATGCCTCTTTTGAGATATCAGCTGAAATTTTGAATTTTTCAAATTAAAAATGGTGTTTAGCTATTGCAAACGAAATACGAAGTACGGGTTATATTAGGCATTAATAATAACAAAAAATGAAAAGTAGACATATTTATCCTTGTCAAGAACATAATTTCGTGATGTTGATTATAACAGAAAGCAGTAAAAAAGAGACTGAAAAAACTGCCTATTTTGAGATGTTGGTTGAAATTTTAACTTTTAAAATGTAACGTATATACACGCTTACTATCGATTTACGTGTATCTATAAAATGGTAAATGGCGGTTTTCTAGCGCGACAACATCAATTGATAAACTAGAGTGTTTATGAATCCGTGTCTCCTCCCTGTATACTTACTCCCTGGTTGTACTGGTTAATACAGAATTTATCTATTTACTTAATACCGATAAACTTGATAAAGTAAAACAATTAGGAACAACAACATGGTTATACCAATAAACTTGATAAATTAAAACAGTTAGGAACAAAACATGATTATTATTGAGTGATCTTTAGTTTCATTACAGTTGTCATTATCCTTTTTTTTTAATTAATTCATAGTGGTCTTTTCCATTATTTATTTTTGATATTGCACCCAATTCAACATAATAATGATTGTACATATGCATTGATAAAACGAAGAAGTCGAAACTTAATTTTCTCAAAACTAATTTAATTGTCGATAAAATCATTTGTAGCATGGTCACAGACATTTCCTTTGATGAATGCAGAGCATTAAATCGTTTAATTTAGGGTAACTAAAGGGGCGTGGCTATGCCGTACTACAACTACTGGATATTGAAATTTAGAGTACGGTCACTATGACGTCACAGTGTTACTAAAGTACACCATGCTACAAAAAAGATAGAGTCTGTCTCAGCTCGTTGGTTATTTAAACACCTCGATGGGCTACGCCCATCTCGGTGTTTAAATAAGCCAACTCGCTAAGACCAGACTCTATCTATTACTTAATAACCAAGCATGTTTTGCAGAAAATATATAGTTTTATGTTAGAATATACAACTTTATTAAAGATAATTTATGGTAGGCATTAAGAAAGGAATTATGGTAGACAATACACAACATAATGCCGGAAAGCATCAGTTGATAAAATACTGTATTTCAAATAAATTAAACTATTTACTATTCCATTTTTGAAAGATGCAGCATGCACATGAAATCCCATAAAATAGGCAAATGCAATAAAGAAATGAAAATATATTCTGGATAAAACTTGTATATATATATTAAATAACAAAGTTTTATAAATAGTCGACTTGATTTATAATATAAACCTCATCTTCTATATATAATTATGAAGTGAATTATGAAATGATTGATTGAATTGGGGTTTTAAGGCGCACCAACACATGAAAAGGTTATATGGCGCCTAGCAGGCATGAACATGCCAGGCATGAACATGCCAGGCTCATCTTCCATGTACATCGAGATAAAATATGGAAAATGGGCCTAGAACCTTCTCACCCTGAACTGCAGAGTTGCTGCAAATTCTATCGTAGAAACTCCATTTATGCTGGAGCCACGTTATTGTTTTTCTGCCACTGCTCTTTGATGCGAGCGAGATGGCACCTGAAACAATGCAGGGATCACTATGAAGACCTTTAATGAACATGAACAAAAAATGATAAAATGAACATCTGCAGTGGCTGTATTCTTTGCCCCGTGACCAAACGGGGCAAATTATGAAATGAAGCTTGATTAAAAATAGAATTTTTGAATGTAAAGTACTGGGATTTAATTTTATCTACATGTATGGTTTTTAACACTTCAATTTGAATTGAATTGCATGTTGTTTAACTTCTCATCAGCACATTAAAGGTCATTTAGAGCTGCCCCAGATACAGGGGACGGATATGTACGAATCCAGGAACCAGTCCTACTCCTGGTTACTATTGAATAGATTTCTATGGTTCTTTAACAGGCTCTGAGGGTACATTCTGATACATGGGAAAGCCCGGTTTACATCCCCACTTCATGTACATTTTGTCATTATTTATCATGCTCATTCAAGGTCTTCTTCATGACAACGTATATGCAAATGTGGAAACGTGGCTCCATCGTAAATGGAGTGTCTACAATAGAATTTGCATCAACTCTGCAGTTCTGCAGATTAGAAGGTTCTAGGCCGATTCTCCATATTTTTATCTAGATGTAAATGGAGGATGAGCCTGGCATGTTCATCCCTGTCTGGTATCATAATGCTGTTCTAACTTAAGTACTTAAACCATGAACAGTTATAAATACTACATTTGACACATTTAAAGCAAAAATATGATCTGCCATTTGTTTCATTTCAGTACCTTTTCAGTATTCTTTAAAATATCCAGCCAAGTTGATTTTTTCATTATTTTGTTGAAACAGATTAATCCCATGTAACATGTTGTAAATGCCAAATAACAGCTCATCAGATCTTTCTCATATATGATATATGGTAACTACTTAGTGAAAGACCCCTGGCCATGCATACCTCACCTGTCATAGATCACAGGATAATCTTTGATTAACCAATCAGATCTGGCCAATACCTTCTTGACTTGACCAGGGAGGAGTTTAGTTTCAAGAAGTAACATGTGGGGTTTGTCATATCAACATAATTAACTGCATAACTATTTATGGTTATAAATAAGACCTATTTAATAGTGTATGCTTTGGACAGTGTAAATTGTTAATTCCATCTAGCATTTTATGGGTGAGATATTGTTATTTTTTTTAGTATTCATCAGATTATCAAGCATTTTAACAATTAAAAAGGAATTTTAGGTCAGGAATTATATCAAGAAAATAAGTTTTTATTCATTGCAAATTCAGCTGCATGAACAATCTAAAATTGAAATTCCCCAAAAACAATACAAATAAAATCAATAAAAAAACAACACTTTCAAAGCTCAACCTTATTGAGAGAACTGGGTTTATGTGGCTCTTATATGAAGATACATCATGTACATTAACTATTTATACTACTCATAAATGTAATCTTAATGACCTTTTTTGTTTGATTTATAGTTTGTTAATTCATTTCACCAGGGCTTTATATGACATATAAAGCCCTAATTTCACTCAATTTCTAAGATGCTGTTTTTCATTATGTTTTTGGAAAGTTGGGTAATTCATTTAACTCTGTTTCTAAGATATTTTAGCAAATATTATAAATGTTTTAACATTTTAACTAAGGTAATATATTTGATATTCATAAATACTCTGGATTCGAAACTACCTATATATTTATCCGCCAAATGGCTATTAAACTTGTTCCCTGATTACTCTGCGGTATACAACAGGGTACCAGTTGGTTCCCCGATTAGTCTAAGGTATGCAAGAGGGTACCAGTTATGACAAATAGGACGCATTCATTTTTACAATGTCAAATGTGTACGCTTTTTTAAATCAAACTCCTCCTTGATTTACGGCAATATTTTGAAAATGGTGAATTGTTTAAAATGGCATTATTGTGTAGTTTCGGGTTTAGGTCTTG